>RJWM01009038.1:0-69799 GCA_004363535.1 Dasyprocta punctata
ATTTTGCTATCTTTACAATAGCTGTCTTTGTCATCACTTATGATGAAGATAGGCCGGTCGAGGTTGAATAGGGTTAAACTAAACAGCTCATTGAAAACAATACTGGACTTAAATCCCGTTAATGGATTATTCATTTGTCTGCCCTGCTCGGTGGTATCTTTCTGTCGCTTTTTCTGGAGCAGTGGACTTCTTTATCTCTTACTAGAATGTCCTTCAGTATTCTCTGTAGAGTTGGCTCCGTTGTCATAAATTCTTGTAGTTGTTCTTTGTCATGGAAGTATCTTGTTTCTCTGTTGATTTTAAAAGATAATTTTGCAGGGTACATTAATCTGGGTTGGAAGTTATTTTCCTTCAGGGCTTGAAATATTTCACCCCAAGCTCATCTTGACCTGATGATTTGTGTTGAGAAGTCGGTCGTGATTCTGATGGGCCTTCCTTTGTAGGTAATCTGTCTCCTTTCTCTAATAGCTTTTAGTATCATGTTTTTGTGTTGGATTTCTGGAATCTTGATTATTATATGTCTGGGTGTAGGCCTGTTTTGGTCAAGTTTAGCTTGAGTTCTATATGCTTCAGTTATCTGAAAGTCTCTTCCTGTTCCCATGCTTGGGAAGTTTTCTGAAATTATTTCTGTAAATAGTCTTTTAATTTCATTTGTATTGACCCCTGCTTTTTCACTCACACCTTTTATTTGTAAGTTATGTTTCCTTGGGTTGTCTTGCAGCCGTTGCACTGGCACTTGCGGATTTCTAATTATCTTGAGAAAGTCTCTCCTTTCTTTTTCCCAAGTTTTCATTCTTTCTTCCAGTTACGAAAGGCTATCCTTAGTTTCCTTCAAGTGGTTCTGCCAACTTTTATTGGATTCTTTGATGTCCTGGTAATGTCTCTGAATCTGATTAATGCATTCTGATTTTTTATTAGTTTCATTCTCAATTTCCTTTGATTTTTCATCCTCCACCTTTCCTGCTATGTTTCCTCTAGAGGCGTTTAGCGATTCCCCGATTATGAGTTTCATTTCAATTCTCAGTTGGGTTAACAGTGCTGCTTTAATTTCTTTCATAGCTTCGTGGAGTTGTCTCCCCACTTCTGTTTTCGACTCCTCTGAGAGTTTAATTTTTGGACTCCCAACCATTTCAGCATTAGAATTGGTTCTGCTTGTATCGGAGTCTGGAGAGCGCCCTCTGCCTTTCCGTCTTGGCATTTTCCTGGGCTCGCCCGTGAGCCCGTGTTGGTCCACTGCTTCTCCCGAGCCTGTTTCTGCTCCGCGAATGTCTACTGCGGTGTGCGAGAGGATGGGGCCGCTGTCTGGTAAATCGTACAGGGCTGTCCGCCAAACCTCCTCTATCACCCCCAGGGCATCAGCGCCGTTTCCACCACAGCCTTCCGGGAATCGTGCCTAATTAGGTGCAGTTCCGGACTCAAGATGGCTGTCCCTCGCTCTCCCTCGGGGGTGGGGTGTGGGGGCCGCTGGGTTCACTCACTCGCCCTCTCGCGACCACCTCGCTCCAGGGTTGACCGTCGTCTCTGCCGTCGTGCCACACCACAGCAAATCCACCAGCAGCTCCCCCGCGCATCAAGAGCACCAGGATCGTACCTTCTCAGCTTGGGTCACAGCGCTGATTGGATTCCGCTCCAGACAGAGGTGCTTCTGGTCTCTGCCTTTATTTCATTCTTTTACTCTTTCCATGGCTACAGTTCTCATTTTAGATTCTTCTTGGGTCCAGAGGACCCATCTCCCTCTTTTTTCCTTCTCTCTGTTATTATATTAGTTTATATTCCAGCATTTTGATGGTATATTCAGGGAGCCTCCCTGTCACGGTGTCATCTGGGCGGCCATCTTGGAGGAAGTCCAAGGGAAAGTATTATGATTTTATGAGAAAAGCACGGCAGTGGGTGTCCTTTGGCTGATACAGCTGATTAAAACACCTTAGCGGCCCCACCAGCACCAGGATGATGTATTCTGGAACCATGTCGTACACTGGGAGGGGAATTTCCAAAGGGTAAACCAGTGCGGACAGTTCACAATTCAAGAAAGAGTTGCCCTCCTAAAATGAAGACAATCAGGGCAATATATAAAACATGATTTTCAAGATTTTGGGAAGCAAGGCTGGGGATGCAGTCAAAGGTAATGTACTTGCCTACCTAATGTGCCTAAGTGAGGCCTTGAGTTTGATGCCCAACACTGAAAAAAATAAATAAATAAAAAAGACTTAGGACACAGAAATGACTCCAAGTCATCAAAAGAAAACAGGAAAAGGGCCGGGAGTTTGGCTCAGTGGCTTAAGCACCTGTCTGGCAGGTGCGAGGTTGTGAGTTTGATCCCCAGTACTGGAAAAAAAAAATAAAAAGAAAAGAAAAGAAAACAGGAAAGTAAGAAGGGAAACAAAATAATTAGTCACAAATATTTCATTTACATGAGCAGAGTGATCAGCATAAATGAGGATAAATCATGAAATAATGGATTTTAAAAGTTAGGTTGGATCATTCAATGTTAAAAAATAATTCTCACTTCTTGTTCCCAAAGAGTCTCCAAGACAGTCTTATTTAGAATTTTGTCCCCCAAATTTTTACTTTAATATTAAAATTGAAAAATATGATGAAAACTAAATCTAATATATATTTCATGTTGTATTAAGGGAGAAAAAAGATGACTGGTGGATACTGAAGAGAATGTTGGCATTCAAATTCTGGACAAAATAAAAATGTGTAATATTTGATTTTAATTATTTTGTATTAATATAATTTGACTGAACTATTTATTTCCATATGATATATTTGAATATGGCAAAAAAATTTTACTCAGATATTTTCAGAATATTTGGTTTAATATGCACTTGGAAGGCATAAACCAAAAGTATTTCCTCAAAATTTAATGAAACAAAAAAGAAAACTAGATAAGTGACGAGCAAATACCCTGCTACCAACCAAACAGAAGACAAAAGCAGAGACACGGAGATATTTCACCAAAACTTATGTAAGATTTTTATATGTAGCAGCACATTTTAATTAACAATGTTTTACCTGTAGTAATCTCAGTAATAAAGCAGTTATCAAAGAAAAATTAACTGATATTGAAAGGAAGCAAATATATTCCTTTAACTGCAATGAACTTATGCTAGTAACAATAACAGCTGTTATCGGATATTTTTGTATGCCTTGTTTTGGGGGAATGGGGCAGAAAGATAAAATGTGTCAAAGAAAACAGAGATAATTATCTAAGGAATTGTTATTTAATTGTTCCCCAATTATTAAAGAATATGGGAAGAATAAAGATAAAATATTTAAGATATCCTGAGGAAGAGGATAGTGTGCAGAGTCGGGGAAAATGTTAAGTTTAAGATTCTTGCTCACTGGGAAGTAGACACGGGCTCACAGAGACATTGGAGCACATCTATGCAACACTTAGTACATACTTTCTTCTCTAAACAAGTGGCATGAAAATGAGAAATGTCTGTTAGTTCAATAGAACAAAACTAAATTCAAAATATCTAAAGTAAACTAGAAATAGTTGTTCTTATACCATTGAGTAATCTCCAATTGCAGGCTGAATAAATTTTTAAACAGCTAAATATACAAATAAATAAAATAGATTTTTTCTGTGAAAAAACATTACTCAAGAGCTTGTTGATGGTACCATAAATTTTTCTGAGAAAACTGAGGGAAATTGGTAAATGTATATTTAATAGAAAAACAAAGAAAAGGACAAAAATCCAGGTTAACCAGAAGTCATGAACAACAATCTGCCTCAGTCCTCTCAGGCTGAGCCAATAGAACATCAGGTCATAAAATGAAGGAAATGGAACTGACCCCCCCATATTTATGCTAATATGAAATCTCTGCTGAGAGCACATGTAACATGAATAGAGGAAAATTAAACTTAAGAAATTAGATAGAATGAAAATTGCAAAACCCAGTTTAATGAATGTAACATAATTTTTGTTGTTGAAGAAAATTTTAGAGAAAAATGGAGACTAAAAATTAAATTTTTGTGGTGTTTCTTAAGAACAAAAGAGCCATATAAATTTAAAAAAATGATCAGAACTGAAATGTGATTTAGCTGAAAATAAAGAGTAACCCCAGTTAAAGAGATAAATTAAGACATGAAAAAGCACCTCACTAGAAAGAAAAGCTTTAGAAAGAATAAGGAACATATGTGATGGGAAACAAGTAACTGATTAAGAGAAAAGAATTCAGAGTCACCATGAATAAAATAATAAAAGAGAAATAAATTCAACCATTAAAGCCAGCATATGATATATAAAGTAAACCCTACATAACAATACAAATTAGCATACACCTGAACATTGATTTGAGATTTTTTCAAAGCCTAATTGAATTATGGTTCTAAAAAGATATACACTAAACCCCAACCTATTAACATTTCAGCGAACTTTCACAGATACCCCTGGACCGCACGTTAAGAACATTCGTAGATGCCAACAGTTATGGAGGTAGCTCACGTATCTGCAGGACCTTGCCACCGTTGTCTTCCCGTGTGCTCACTGTACAGTGGTATAGCATGCAGTAGTACAGTGCTTAGTCAGAGCCCACGATGTCCAAAGCAAGAGGAAAAGCAGTGGTGACGTGGAGGAGACTGCTAGGAAGTGCACACAACCTAATTACATAATTGTGGCAAAGGTGTATAGGATACTTTGTTGGACTTATAAATGAATCTGACTTCTAAATGTTCACCTGGAGTGGAACTCGTTCTTAAGTATGGGACTTACTGCACAGTGTTAAAACATCAAGGAATAACTATTTCTGCTATTTGAAAGGACATAGTGAAATTACAAGCATAGATTAAAAAAAGAAGAAGCATGAGCAGCCAGAACAATTAATGAGTTGGACTCTGTTACCAAGAAAGGTAAAATAGCAAGATAATTTTAAATTTAGTAAACTAAATATTTTAAATGGAGAAAACAGAACTTTGATAATCACATAGTTTAAATTCAGAGTAATTGTTAATCCAAACAAGTGAACAAAAATATATCAGCTAACAAACCGCCTAATAAATGAAAATTATTGAGGCACACCTATTGTTATGATTTACACGCAGATGTCCCCGTAAAGTCTCATGAGATCATAGATAGGACCTTTGAAAAGTGATTGAATTACAGAGTCATTATAGTTGAACTGCAATTAGGAGATGGGACCGGTTGGAAGAGGTGGGTCACTGAATGGATGAATCAGAAAGTGTTGCCGTCCTTCCGACATTTTTATTTTGTTTTCTGCTTCATATTTGGAATGAGGTAAGCGGCTCTTCCCTGCCACGCCTCTGTGCCGTGTCATTTTGCCTTAGAGCCAGCCAATATGGACTGAAACATGAGCCAAAACCAACTTCTCCTTTAATTTGTGGGTTTTGAGTATCATACTTCAGCAATGAAGACAAAAGTCACTAGGATTTTGATACCAGAGAAGTAGGATCATTGCTGTGACATTAAATGCACTGTTGTTCAGAAACCTTTGGAGGTGGTTTTGGAAATGCCATCTGGAGAACCAGACCTAGAATGCTGCAAACTGATCTTGATGGGAGATTCTAATCAGATTTCAGAAAAACAGAATGCTGTTAGAAATGAATATAGTAAAGATGAAGTTCAGGAGGTTTCGGTTGAGAAAAAGGACTACACTGATAGTGGGACTCCAGAACACATATGCTACACTTTCGCAGAAAATTTGTCTATATTTCACTCATGTCTCAGATTAAGGGTAGTAGACTAATCTGATGGAGAAAATTTCAAGGCAGTGTAATGTTGGGCCTGTGACATGTATACTATTGGGAGACTGTGGCCAGTTCAATTTGGAAAACCAGGAATGCTATCTACTATCCCCACCTTCACCTAATACTCCTTGTGCCTTGTGGATGGTATGGTTTATTACTAATAAACCCCCTTTCATCTTCACCTGTATTCAATAGGCCTTTGCTCACCTGCAATCTGACATCATGGCCTCATCCTGCCTCTCCTTCAAGTTCACGCTCCCTGGCAGGTGTGCAGTGTAACTTGTTCATGCTCTTACATCCAAGGTCACTAGCAGACACTGCCTGCAGTGCACTACATGTGCATACTCAGAACAAGATCCCTGCTTCCCGCGTGATATCTCTTTTATTTACCAATCTCACAGATTCTTCCTTTCATCAGAGAAGTGACTGGTACGTGGCTAGTGAATTCCTGTTCAGGATCCTGCCACGGTCACCCTCACTTTTTCCCTTTTGTATGAATGAGCTATTTTACACTTCAGCAACATCATATTCCCTTGATTGGTTGAAGTGCAAGGGCCTTCCATTCTCCTCCACTTCCAACCTTCTCTTATCCTCGCTGGGCCTTTACTGCAGTTACCACCTCTAATTCCATCAGTATTTTAATTCATCGATTTGCTTCTTGTAATCTGCCTATTCATACGCTCAGACCTCATCAAAAGAACAAGAAATATACTTGCATAATTCCACTGATTTTCCCCCTTAAACTAAATTTTAAATTCTTTTTTACTTTACACATCTAAATGTCTATACGAACTTGATTCTTATTGTAATCTGGGCATTCAAAAGTCATCAGTGACTTAGAGGTTGCAAAACACAGTGATTTGGTTTTACTAATTTATACTATGAACATTCTTCAGTTTTTTAAATGTTTTGCCTTATTGATATTGAACATTTATTTCATAATCAACATTAGTGGGATTTCATATTTGCAAATACGGTTTAATACATTTTCTTAGTAGATATTTTCATTTGGATAATTCGAGAGAAAAGAAAATGGATCTGATTTGGGACAGACTCATTCAGCTCTCACAAGAACGTGCACTCATGAGCATGGTCCGCAGCTTTCCCCCAAGTTAGCTGACCTGGATGTTTGAATCATTGACCTTTCATTGATGGAAATCTTGATGAGTCCTCTGTGGAGTCTTTCTCTTTGCAGTTGCTATGAGTCAAAATGTGTGGGCTGTATTTCCTCAACTTGTTTATTTTTAATGGATTGAACTGATTTTCTCTGGTTTTTCCTTCCTTTACTTTTTTTTTCTTTAACTTCAGTAAAGAACACTAAACTTGCACTACATTTTGATTGGTTCTATACCTAATTTAGATGATGATATTTCCTCTGATTTTATTTTTGAGTTTTTGAAGTAGAAATTAACCTATTGTTTTTTTTTTTTTTAAGTTAGCCTATTAATACTATCCTTTTTTGCCATTTTCTTTTTGGCTTCAAGTGTATATGCATCTTTATTGTCAACTAAGTAAGGGTTGCATAAAATACTAAAATGCCACTCTGAGATATTTATTAGGAAAGTTACTTAATATCAAGAAGAAAATATACAGTCAGATTCTTCACCTAGTCCACAATAGTTCTAAATAATTTTGATAAACAGTTTAATGTTTATAATCAGGAAACTTTTTTTTTTCTGTGCAAGTGAAAAATTAGGTTGTCTTAAAACTCAGACATTAAAAATTGTCAACTATACAAAACTTTTTTATCAAGATTTTCCTAGCTAAAAAACTAGCATACATTCAAAATTAATGTTATTCAAATTGCTGGACTGTGGAGATATATATATATATATATATATATATATATATATATATATATATATATATATATTTAAGGCCAGGAATCAAACTCATGACTTCATGCTTGCCAGGCAGGTGCTGTGTTGCTGAACTATATCCCCAGCCTTATGGATATAATTTTTAAGAATTTGTTTTAAATTTTAACTTATAAAAGGCTGAGAAACCTGTCTACTCTCTAAATACTGGTTCTATACACCATAAACATAGCGGTCTATGAATCCACACCCTGGCCCAAAATACAGTCAAAGTGCAGTCACTAGTAGCCAAGGAGTCCCTGAAGAAAGATTGCTTAGGGGCTGAAGAGTGAAATTCCAGAATTCATATACTGGGGTTTAAAAACCTCAGTACCAAAAAAAAATTGAATGCCTTTGAGGATAGAGCTTTAAGAAAAATTAAGTTAAAATGAGGTATTTAGAATAAGCCCTAAGGCAAAATATCTGCTGTCCTAACAAGACAAGCAGTCAGGACATGTGACAGAGACCTGAAATAGAAACACAGAGAAAAGAGCAGGTTAAAACACAGCAAACTGATAACCATTTGCAAGGCAAAGAGTGTGATCTCAGGATAAACTGAATCTGCAGAAAAGCCTGATCCTGGATTTCTAGGCCCCAGAATTGTGGAAAAGCAAATTTTCATTAATCATGACAACCAATCTATGGCATTTTGTTATGGGGACCCTAGCAAACTAAAAACTCACAGACAAAATTTAAACTCTCAACTGCCATGGTTTAATGAAGCTATATACATTACACAAAAGGAAGTAAATAGAAAGAACTGGGGGTCAGAATAGGCTGCAAGTGGGGTAGAAGGACACACTAACTGAGTTACGGTTAATGCCACAACCATGTCTGTCTGTCTGTCGGTTTCCTGTCTCTCTCTCTATCTCTCCCATCCTCCCTTCCCCAATGCGGGTGAGCGCTGGACTCAGGACTGACCATGGAGGACTGCGCAACAGAAGGTGCCTCTTCCATTATGGACAGTAATGGACATTTGTTGTATCAGAGGGGCATAAGGAAATGTATACCTGGTTCTATTAACTAACTCATATTTTATTCTTGTTTCTTGTACAGAAAGAACTTCAAGGCGATTCATTTTAAAAAGTATATTTGACATGTCTCAACTGAGTATATATGGGGAGTTGGATATATTTTTCAATGAATTTCTCCATTGTCTATGTCTTTATATCTATGTTCACAATATATTTACAGTGTATTTATCTTATCTAGCCTGTGGAGTCTTATAGGTTACTACTTTATCATAGTTTAATCCCTTATAAATTATGCCCATGACTTACATGTTACTTGCTTTACTTGGTGTAATCAATCCTCCTTTTTTATTTTCCTATGTTATAAAAGTCTGGAATTTTCTTATATAGAACAATAATGACATGTCAAATATAGATTAGTAATTTCTCAGATAAAAATTAAAATTTCACTATTCTATTTCCTCTTTATTTAATGCCTTTTCATGAAACTAACTGAAGTAATAAAATGATTGTTAGGGAGCCCTATTGCTATGTTAGAGACTGTGATTTTGGCTAGATAGCCAGAAACAATGCAATTCCCAAGATCCATAAGGAATTTTAACTATGTAGATACACTGAGTCATGCCTTCAGCAAATGTTGACGTAAATCCTATGATCCAAAGATTTGTACAATATACTGTGGAAGAGAGAAAATGAATTAAAGACAGTCTGTCACTTCAAGTTTGGCAGAGGCAGTGTGGTGAATTACTCATACAATTTCCTCTTCCTGGGATACAGAGAGGCTAAATCTGCCGCCCTATAATTTAATTAAGTAGAGGCTAAATGTTTGAATACTGACCAATCAATAATGAGTAAAGGTGAAATATGATAATTCTAGGCCTGACCTTTAAAACTATTCTGAAACACTATCTTTTGTCTCTTTCATTTGTGTGAAATCATACTTATAATTGAAATAAATCAGACTTGCATGTAGAAATATCATGTTATCTTCTTAGTGAAAAAAAAAAGTAAATAAGATCCAAAATATGCAACAGTTATTATGAAAATTAAAGGAAAAGAAAGTGCTCAAAAGGAAAGAACAACTGGAATTGGGGAAAGGAGAAAAGAAAGAAGGGAAAAATTGTCTCTCTCTCTCTATGTGTGTGTGTGTGTGTGTGTGTATTCATGTATGTGTGTGTATTTAAATATATACAAGAAATAACTACTGCTAGTCTCTGTTCATTAAAGAGAACAGTCATGTTTTCATTATCTGATTGTTCGATAAGTTTTTCATGCATAAAACCTGTAATCTGAATAACTACAATATGTTAACTAGTGTTAATTTCCTATTTCTCTTTTTTTTAATTCTGTATGGTTTTTTTCATTTTGTGTTTGTTTTTAAAATAAAAAACAAAAAAAGAGAGAATGCTAATGTAAACTGTAGACTTTGGGTGATAGTGGTATTTCAACATAAAGCCATGTTTTGTAATAAATAGAGCAAATTGACATTAATATTAATGAGAGAAGCTATAAGTGTGTACGGCCAGGAGTTATAGGGGACTTCTCTGTACCTCTCACTCTTTTTATTTTTTATTTTTCACTTTTTGTGAATCTAAAACTGCTCTTGTGAATACAGTCTACTAAAAACCTAGGATTATCCACATGGAGCCCTTCATAATTTTTAAAGTCTTTTTTTCATTCCTAAGAAATCAACAGACAAACACAGAGACATGAAAAGACATATTCATGCAAGAATATGCAGAATCTCATTCTGAGAATAAAATTGTCTCAAAGACAATAACTTAACAAACTACATTATAAAAAGTAAAGTAAAATAAGCATAGATTATATTAAGCAAATACAAGATACTAAAATATCATTTAAAGAACTTTAGTATTTTACTCCGTGCTATTAATTCATTGACTTTCTGTCACACAAGATAATGTAAGATAAATATTGCTTCATAAATTGTGTTGTATATTTATGTATTATAGTCATGCTTTATAAAATGATCATACATATATAATTTAATTTTAAAGAAAAATGTGCCATGTGCATTTAATGAAAATCATTTTTATCAGATGAATAGAAAATGGAAGTTGGTAAACTTTTCTGGTAAATAAATAGGTACTAAATCTTTTTTAAGGTTTTGTAGATCAGTACTCTTTGCTTAAGCTTCACAGCCCTACCGTGCAGTGTGGAGAGAGTCAGAGACTACACGGACAATGGGTAAAAAAGCATCTTCCTAACCATTCCATCCACAGTTTCTGATACTCACCAGTTTAACTCTTTGAGTTTTGGCTTTTTCACATTTCGTGTGTAATGACACAATACAGTATTTTTTTTCCTGTGTCAGAATTACTTCCCTTAACATTACACATTCTATATTCACCTATGATTACCAATTTTGACAGAATTTTTTTCTTTTTTAAGGCTAACTACTATTTTGCTGTGTACCTGTACCATGATGGTGAGCACTTTATGTACCTGTTAGGCAAAAGCACATCCAGGGACTGGAAGGTTCCATAGTATGAAAATTCATATACTACACAATACTACCTCTAGACTTAATAAAGTGCTGTTAAAATTACAGTGGCATTTTGACAGAAATAGAAACATCCTAAAATTTATGCCAAATCACAAAAGATAACAAGTAGCCAAATAAATTTTGAGCAGGAACTGCGATATTGGCAATGTCACACTACTTGATTTCATAATCTAATTCAAAGTTGTAGGAATCCAAACAGCATAGTATTGTGCCATAAAAATAGACACATGAGCCAAATGAACACAGTAGACAGTTCCAGAAATAAATACACACATTGACAATCAATTGATTTTCAGTGAAGATTCCAACACCACACGTGGAAAGGATAATGTCTTCAATAAATGGTATTCAGAAAGCTAGATGGTCACACACAGAAAAGTGAAAAAAAACTTCATCTTGCACTGTGTACAAAAATCAGTTAAACTAGATCCAGTTTTAGAATAGCAGTTTTAATTAATAATATATTAGAAATAATTTCAATATTTTCTAATAGTTAGACATGTTTTCATATTAGAAATGCCTTACCTGTTATAATTGATTTAAACACATCTTTGAGTTTGACATATATTACTTATACTTCTACCAATACCGAATATATTACAGCTAATAAAAAGAGTAGCAATTGCAGTTAGTTAGTGGTAGTAGGAGTAGTAATATAGGTGTTGTTGTATTGCAGAAACTGCACTAAGTCCCATATATTACTACAGTAACCTTAATACTTTTCATTTCTCAATAAAAATTTAGTTGTAGCATGTTTATTAGCTACTAGTGGTTGGGAAGAGTCTTATTTGCTGTCATTACAACGCTTATACAACTCCTTTTATAAAGGAAAGATGAGAGATGACAGATAAACATGTAGATTGGTATTTTACATCATTTCATGGTATTTCAATTCAAAAGGATCACAGACAGTATTTTTAAATTCTGAGATCTATAAAATGTAAACTTCATAAGAAATAAAAATTTTATTAAAAGTGGAAAACTGCTGCAGAAATTAAACACTTGTATTTTCCTTGTGATTCATAAGTTAAAAACTAATCTACATTTCTGAGGGCTTTTTGTCTCAGTGGATGTGGTCCTAGTGAATGTAGGGAATACTGCCATGGGTCAAGGGTGACATACTTCTGCATGTTTAAAACCAAATCTGTTTTAGGTTATTTGTTTGCATATAGCCAATTACTATAATTTCATTTTGTGCAATGGGGGCTTGTTTTTTTATAATTTATTTGTCTCCTATTACTACAACGGATTTTATGGGAATTATGTTGCAGTAACAACATAATGATCCCTTAGAAACAGAGGCCTAGAACCACATCTCACAGAAGAAAACAAAACCAAAACAAAACAGAAGCAGAATAAAGAAAAAAAATTACAAATGGATTATATATGACCTCCAAATTTTAATTATACTAGACAAATTGCTACTGGAGCTAGAATTTAAAAGTAAATCTCTAAAAATCATACAAAATGTTGTCCTATTAAAGAGACTCTGTTTTTTTCACCCTAAGGCAATTTTTTGTGAATCTGACAGTAAAATATTTACCATTGTTTGAAGTCTATGAATTAACTGGTATTGGTTTTTTGTTTTTTTCCCTCCTGTGATACACTTCACTCTTATCATTCCAATACTTATGTGTTCTGGTACATTGTTAAAAGCAGAAAAAGATGTCGGAAAAAAAAAAAAAAAAAAAAGCAGAAAAAGAAAATTCAGTAAGCTTGACTATTGGAAAAGAAAAATACTTAAAATCATTTTTAAAAATATTAAATCACTATCTCCAGTAAACCATGCTAAGTTCAACTTTTCCATCCTGATGTTGGGGAATGAATACATTTATCACCAAGTAGATTTTACTCCCAGGTTCAGAAATGAAAGCTACAATAATTTTGTTTGTATCACTTGTTAATACATAGGGCAATGATTATTTCAGTAAAGAAGACAAAATTGAAAGTGTTTGGCATATTTGATGAAAAACTACCCTTAGTAGAAGCAAAGGGAAACATGACACTGGGTAACAGATTGTGGTACAGAAACACTGTATCAACTAACCTTTTAAACTAGTTGACCTCCCAGTATTGGTGTCGCATTTCCTTATTGCACCAGTCAAGACATTGTTCAAATTGTACTGTTTTTATTGTGCTATCAGCTTGGCAGTCAAAATATTCTTAAATGATTTGTGAGGTCAGAGTTCATACATTTTTTGAAAATTCTATTTTAGTGTATCATAATTTTTCCAAAACACTTTATGAATATGGATTTATTTTTATATCTAGTATGTTTCAAAGCCCTGAAATAAAGATATAGATCTTAAATCCTTTTATTTTGACCAAAGCCAAATGTACTAAGTCTAAAGTTCTAACTGAAGCACTAACAGCTTTATGATGTACTCGTATGCAAAGTTCCTGGCTAAAGGGTTATTTTACATGAATGTAAGACTAAGATTTGCATGATGTTTGAATTTCCATTTCAAACATCATGCAAAGATAGTTTTGAATTTCATTAGCCTGTTTTGCCTGTATTTAATTATTAGGTTTATGTTCCTTAATTTTCTAATTTGAAAAATAAATTAATGATAATTCAAGGTGCTGACAAATTATAATACCTTAATTGATCTTCTAAATTTAGATCAACTCAATAAATTCCTAGCTTCTGAAACTTCAAGCCCTGTTCCTCCACCTGAAGTGATACAGAATTTTGCAGAATTTTAAAAGATAGCATGAAGAAGTCTCAGTGTGGTTGTGAAAAACTAGTTGTGTTTCCTGGATTTTCCACCTTACCACAAAATTACTGCATGGTTGGAAGATCTCAAGTAAGCACACTTGTTTTGACTCTTATAAGGACAATGGTGCATTAATTATAAGACTTTCCATTCTTTTGTAGTCATGTTCCATTCACTCTTCAGTTACTTTTTCCCTCATACTTGAAAAAATATTTCAGCTATATTTTTATATGATTAAAGAAGAAATAGTTTTTGAGCTTATTTGATGACTCATGCCATGTTCACAGCTAAATATATATCCTTCATTGCCAATAGAACTTTGCCATGTTCTACTGTATCTGCCATTAATATTATCTCTTCAAATATTTAACAACCCTTTCATTAAAATAAAATGCAATGTATTAATTTAAATAGATTTTAAAGCAATTTTTTACATAATAAAATCATAAAATTCTGCTTTTAGTGTTTTATATAAAGCATATAATTGCAAACTGTAGGTTAATCCTGAATGTGGTTTCTTCAATCCCAATTGCCCTTTTAGAAGTACTGCAATGGTCAAGGCAGGAAATACTGACCACACTTGCTCCTTTCATTCCTTGAGGAAAGTCATAGACAGACCATATTGAACATGTACTCGCAGGACAGCAAGTATATTTGCAATGGAAATCACAGCTACATGTTCATTATCATCAACATATAAAGTAGCATTCTGTAAAATGTTAGGTAATTGCAGAAACTCTAGAATATATCACAGATCCGGGACTTATTTAACAAGGCATTTTCTAAACTGGTATTTCAGTCTATATTCATACTTTAAAAAATGTAAAAGCAGGAAAATATCTACTTTTTCCTCTGCTAGCCTCAGTAAAATGCCTTATTCTTTTCTTTTAACTAATATCCTGACACTTGTACAAAGTTTTTCTAAACCTTATTTATAGTATCCAATTATTATGTAAAGATTAATTTTTCCAAATCCATCTCTCCAAGCTTTGTTTTCAAATTTTCGAATCTTCTAGACATGCATAGCTTCATAGAAAGTGCAGTTGTGTGTGTATTCACACGTTTGCGTGTGTGCTAGGGTACTCCATATATTTTACTGCTCAAATAACTTTTGTTCTTCTCTCTGAAATAAATAAGAAAATGTGGCTAAAAAGATAGTGACCTAATTGTCCTTATTTGAAAGGAGGTAAACTACTTTTGCCCCTACATAAACATTGTTTAATTACATAGGTAAAATAATGAAGCCCAGTGCATGAGCCGCAGCAGCTGAGGCAGTCGATGAATGACGTTTTCTCAGGGATTGCGTCAGTCACCATATTCTATTGCATGAGATGAATCACCATATAGAAATTCCTGAGAATAAGCAGAAATAAAAGAGAACACAGAGCAATGAATACTGAAAGTGAAGAGCAAATTTTAGCAAAAACAACACATGGCCTTCTGACCTTGCAAACAATAACTCGAGTAAGCAGCAAGGTGCAGTTTGACTTGTTTTGCAACATGAGTATTTAGATATTGACAGCACTCAGTGTAAGGATAGCATTCAACAAATTCTCAAGACAACAACAACAACAAAAGTCAAGCAACAAAATGAGTGAAAAATATGTATCAAAAGCACATGACTAAAGTTTTCAGTGGAACAAGAGGAAAGCAAAGATTTGGTAAAAAAAAAAAAAAGAGTAAGGATTTATTCTGTGTTAGAAGGTTAATATTCTTGAAATTTCTTCCTGGAAGAATCTGAGAATGTTCACTATTTTGTACTCTATATAAATTAATGAGGAATTATTATTTTCAGATAATAAATTTTTATATTAACTTTCAATTATTAAATCAGGAGCATTTATTACTACAGAAGGTAAATGAATGCAACTAAGTCAAATAAGATGTTGAATTACTAAATGGTGTTTTAAGCAAGTATCAAAATAAATATTTTTGCAGCCCAATTACTTTGATTTGCAAGAGTCTGGCTTTTTAAAGAAACTTTGTCTTGTCCGCATAAGTATTGCTAGTTTTACTTTACTTTCCAACTTTTAAGGAGGCAAAGAATAGTGTTCATAAGTTTTTGAGGACTGCATTCTCCATTAAGCAGGAGAGTGGAGCAAGGAGCATTGTATTTACAAAAAAAGGTGAGTGATGATATCAGGTGTAGGTTTTACCTTAGCACTATGAATGGGGCAGAACTCGGGAAATACCTCCTAACCACTGCTTCTCCTACCCAAATCTCAAGGGAGTGTGAACATTCTGACACCTTATATTTCAAAGTCTTTGAAAAGCCAGAAGTATTACTTGCTTTCTCAGAATACAACAACACACTGAGACTCACGGTCAAGTTGTTCTGTCGTCATACTTCCAAATTTGAGAGGCAAAACTGCTTTAAAGAGTTTACTAAATAGATCTGTGTCATGAGAAGGTGAGTTAAAAATTGACCCCCAGAGCATCCCAAATAATTTAAAACTGGCTAAGATCAATACAATGTATCCTCTTTACCATGTAGGAGAAAGGGGAATCTTCACGTATGACGGATGTTAATATAGCATTGGTATTGACTTACAGAGTCTGAAGAAGGCTGTGCTCTGTGTCAGGAGCTATGGGCTCGTGGAGAGGACCCGTCACCCTGACTTGGAACTGAAGCACAGACTTCCATCTTTTCAGAGCAATGCTTAAATGGTCATAAAGGCTTTGCAAAACTTTTCATGGGAAAACAAGCAAACACAGAAAAAATCCTTGGTTTTAAATGAGTTTTGTCAAAGAGCAAAACTAAATACTATTTTATCAGTGGAACTTACAACCTTTGAGGTGATATAGAGTGAGTTCCAGGAATTAAAATTAAAATGCATGCCTATTATGTAGTATTATAGACAGAGTTTGGCAAAAAATGTATACCACTTCAAGAAAAGAAAAACTTGTATAAATATTTTAAGAATAAATTTATTGAGATATGAAATTAATGCACGTTAACTTTGATCTCTACAATTACAAAATGTGTTCAAAGTGGTGGCCATTAAATTTGAGACATCTATTAGTATGGAGAACTGCTGCTAAGGTAATTTTGATCATTGAGATTGCTGAACATTTTTAATTCAATGCATTTTCAATTTCTTCTCTAAAGGCGAGCCGTGTACTGGGTTTTCTGTGCTATACAACATCTTCTAGGGCGCCATAGATAAAAGTCTGCATGTGTTACATCAAAAGAATGCACACCTTATACAAGATTTTCTGAAGTGTGTAGACTCTACTTTTTTTAGTTAATATCTCTATCTATCTATCTATCTATCTATCTATGTATCTATATTTTTGGACCAATGTGACTGCAAAAATTTATACCAAAGTGAATGAATTAAATGTGGGTATTTCAGTAACATGCATAATTTAAATAAAATATATTTGCCCATAAAAAGTTGGGATAATAAGTAATAAATAGGCTCATTAAGTAGCATTTCATGCAAGATGTTAAATGACAAAATTATTTTTCTTTGGTTTTGCCTTATGCTTCAGAGGCACCTGATGTTTTTCCATATAGTAACAGTTAAAATTTTTCTGTCATAAATTAACAAAAATATATACCATAATTTAGACATCACATAATTTTTCTAATTTTTACAAGTTGTAATTTTCTTCTTCTCTTACCATCTTTCCCTTGTTATGATAAAAAATCAGACCTGCGTATAGATGCATTTTGAAGGACTTAAGTCTGTTTCTGAAAATGGAGGTTCTCTTCTTATAATAATTGCACATTTAAGCCTTAAGATATGGTTTTATAAGGATAAATTACAGTATAAGACAGTTTACATTATTTTTTAAAATGATCTTTGATTTGATTCAAAAAATCTTTTAACTAAAAACAGCGCAGCACAGAGTAAAGAGCATGGGAACAAATGTATTTTGTAAATAAAAATAATACTACTTCATAACAAAATCAAATTATAAGTATAATAATAAGCATTTTTATTTAATAAATAAACCAAGGATAAATGAGAATTTATTATCATTTAGACACTGCCCTCTCATTATGTATTTTCCTTCTCTCTTTAGGAAATGACTGAATAAGAACTAGTCAGAAGGCCTAGACAAACAATGGAAAAATCTTTTCTCTTTTTAGTAACTTTTGTGCCTACTTTAAATTGATCACTTGTTTCATCTGTTAATCCCCAAGCAGTGTGCACGTTCTTCCCACTTTCAGAGTTCTCTTACAGAAGTTGAATTCCCTCCTTGTCACCCCAGGCTAATAACGACTTTATTTTCTTTTGCTGCTTGTTATTAAGAAAAAGACGGGTGGTGGGGGCGGGGAAGACAATCATCTCATACTACTTGCTTAGCTGTCTGCGTTTTAATCCTAGACTATGGAAGAATATCAGAGTGCCCTTATGATACATGCACAAAAGGCTCAGTGTTCACGGCTGTACTCAGAGATCCCAAAATAGCATTGAGTAAGCAGTGACATTCTGACATTGTTGAGGCACTAAAAGCACAATGTCTGTAACTCACAGCAACGCGGCAGATCGAAATTTTGCTGAGGCGCCTGTGAGCTAATTAAGTGCGATCTTTGCTACTTACTATCCCTCATGTGTTTCGTAAGAAGTTTGAATTTCAACGCCCTTCAAAGTCCTGGAATTCGAAGCTTTACAGGTAAGACTGTGATAGTGTATTGACTAGATATGCCCCGAAAGCACTTTAAAAACTGTTGCTATTTTGTACTTTGGAAGAAAATGTTTCTAAAGAAATTTGAATCCATGACATGCACATTGAACTTTTTCTAAAACAAATATGTGGTAGAAAAATCTTCATTGCTACAATGCTGGTTGAGGGAAAAAAAACTTGCAAAGTTGTCCATGTTTTAAGGTATTTTAAATCTTGTTATCTTGGATGAATGGATAGCTACTGCACATTTTCTTTCTCCAAGATTTTATTTTTGTAACTTATCAAGTATTTATATTTATACTATCAGGTACTATGAATAATGCTTACAAAATATGACATACTTTAATAGCACTAAGTATTTTTTAAAGACAAGTTCAACAAAATTAGCATGTAATTATTCTTTCTTTCACTTTGCCTTCTTTTTGTTTCTCTATCCAACTTTCTATTACCCTTCAAAGTTCTTAACCAGAAAGTTTAAGTAATTAAGAATTCTGTAACAATTATAATACATTAAAATAAAAATATTGAGGATCATTATGAATCTAAATGCATGCTAATCTATGAATACAGATTTGCATATACATTATACAGTTATATATGATTAAAAGAATACTAAAATATAAAATATATTAGTATAAGTGAAGATAAAAGATATTTGTGCATCAATTTTAATTTGGTACACTTAATTTTAATTTTCTCATTAAATTTAATAAAATTAATGTTTGTTAAATGCATTCAATTATAATATACGAAGTCACATGAAGTGTTCAACAACAAAAATCTTTTCTTCATATAATTTAATGCTTCTGTTCTAAAAAGTCACTTTTTGAGTTAATATCTCTGCAAGGAAGATATTAAGACAAAAATTTTGCATGTTTGTATTAACGATATATGTAGACTTTGGATATAATTACAACAGAAAGTAAATTTTATGTAATAAATGTTATTAATATTGAAATTATATTATTTATTTTAAATCCTTCAAATATTTTAAATTATCTCAAGAATAGAAACTTGCTATAATATTCAACATAATATGAACATTTCTAGTTGTCAAGTGTAATAACCAATATACTTGTTTCTAAAATGAACAAATATTTGAAAATTAAAAGTCTCATACTATTCAAAATTTTTAAGTAGTTTACATAATTTAGAGATATCTTGATCCTCTCTAATTTACATGTTTTCTACATTACTAACGCTATGTAACAATTAATGGATATGTCGCATCATTATGTAAATTATACCTGCATGTTATAGCCTTGTATTTTAGTAAGTTTTTAAATATGTACCCTAGTAAAATATTTACATATATTTACACAAACACATAATTACATATACACTCACAAGACATTCCTAATTCATAGAATTCTTAAAATATGTCATCCACTTACATTTTTTTATTTATTTTTTTCCCTTTGGATCTTTACAAGGTACTCATTCATAAAATGTTTAAATTAATTTGATTAAATTATTATCAATTAAAGATGTTTTAAAATAATTCATACTTTGAAAGTTGCACTATAAAGAAATGATGTTTGAGGAAGATAAATATATGTAACCTGGATTAAATATACAGCATGTGTGTCTCTCTATCATATATACAATATTTAATCCATTAATATGTAGCATTTTACGTCTTTATCAGTTTGTTAAAAACAAATTTGATTTAGATGTCAAAAATATGAAGAAATGATGTATATAAATTTCTTCCATACATTCTTAAGCAACAAGATTCACCCCAGAAATATCTCATATTGTTACTGCTTATAATTTATAAGTGATAATATATAAGTAAATATAAATTGAAGCTATCTTTGGAACTCATGATCTTAGTGCATATACTTTTTAAATATTCATGTGTTTAAAACATTAAGTAACAGTACTTAACATATTTTATGATTAAGAATCCAACAGGAATAAATGTGTTACACTTTCCCAAAGAGTGTATCATGTTTCTTGTATACCATATTTTCATCAGATTTTATAGTTGCTATTTTATTGTTTGAGCACCCTGCTAGTGAACAGAGAAAACAGAGCTTGTCCATTTTGCTGTCATAATGGTTTCCTTTAATGTACATTACCTTCCAAAATACACACTTTCATTTTGGTACAATAGATTGAGTTTGAATTAGCATGAAATCTACTAACAATCTCAGAGTCTTTTATATCTACAACAATTTAAAGATTTGATAACTCAGATTCCATTGCCAAATTAACTAACATATTGCTTGACACTAAAACAAAGCATAACCTCAGAGATTGTGTCACCCAATATCACCACCACTCAGCAGAGAGAATCAGCAAACTGTTCTAAAATTCATTTTTCAAAACTTATGACAAGTCAATTTCTTTTTCAAATAATGCATACCCTTTTGAAGATAGTGATATTAATCACCAAGAGAATACTGATCTCACTTTGAACAATGTCTTACAATTAGTAATTCATGAATCTTTTGTCTGAATTTGTCACATTAATTATCCATAATTACTTCACAAATTATCAAAGCATATCATAAGATTAAAGAAAAATATGTATTTTTCAGAAACCCTACATTGGCATATCAAGTCAAATTTGAAATGGTATTTTAGCAGCGACTTATTAGTATACAACAATGCATTCACATTTTATCTTTGAATTCTAAAAAGTGACACAATAAATAAAATTATTAGATTTGCATGATAATATTTTAAAGGCAGAATAATTTTGGCACATCAATTGTACATTAAAATAACCTAGGCAATTTTCTCCATGTGCAAATTTCAGAAATGTCATTCCTTTGGCAATCAGCAAACTATACATAAATCACAAGAAATGAGTATGTCAACATTTTTCTGCCTTTAAGTCACATTATAGATAAATTGTTTCAAAGGCTTTGCTATCTATTTTCTTTCTAAAAATTTCTAATGAAGTCATTGACATTCTCTGATAAGAAGATAATGCAACCAAATATACAGACAAAGAAAACATGTAGGTAGAAAACTAGAAATATAAGGAGAAAAGGATATAGACACATCTCTGTTTGAATTTTGAACAGAGTATTATTTGTCACTAAGCAAATACTTCTTGACAGTGCTTGAAATTGTTTTTGCAGTGGTATAACAAAATATAATTCTTTCTTTGTAATGTTTGAGGAAAAAGAAAAAAGTATAATATTTTCTATTGAATATACCTATATCCATTTTTTCTGAATAATATTTTTGCCTTTGGGCTATATAATACATTGGTTCCTCTTTATATAGTTTTTGTTTTAACCAGTGCTTAAGCCAAAATTTTACCTGAAATTTACTTGTTAGTAAATAAGAATATGTGAATACATACAAAGTTAAATGGATATATCTGCATGTATTTGTCTATATGTAGATATTTTCAAATTTATCATAATATGTATATTCCTATGACAAATTCCCTATTACATAATTTATAATAAATGTGATATATTTTATAGAAAACAGATTTAACTGTTGTTTATATTACATTTAATTTAAACTATATTAAAAATAAAAAGCAATATTGTAAGTATGCGTTTGTACGTATATGTGTATATGTGTATCTCTTTGTTAGTTTTTAGGTCAATGTTTAAAATCTAATTATTAATTCTGAATTTATGATATTCTGTACCATTTTGTTATAAAGGTATTGAGGTTTTGTTTTCTAGGGAAAGTCAATAGATGCAAAATTATGCTTGTTTAGGTAAAATATTACAAATTTACCAAGATAATAATTAATTAATTTCTATAAATCATGAAGCAAATGATACTAAGATTAACCTATTTAAAAATTAGTAAGCATATCATTCTTTTCCATACAATAATTTGTCTCCTCATCCACTATCAAATTGAATTTGGCTGATAAGCTACAAAATTTAAAACTACAAAATAACCTCATGATCTTTCATTACAATCCCAAACTTGTGCATGTACAGTAACAGTTTCTGTATTTAAAAAAAAATTAAAAATGTTTCCATGTGAACGTTTATGTAAAATTAAGGTATATCTAAATTTCCTGTTTATGAATCTTTGAGTAAGAATTTTAATCAGTGTGCATGTGATTAATATATGTTATGGTATAGTTCCTATATTGCATTTAATAAATTGCCTTACAATAATCTACACAGTGTTAATAGAGGGCAAGCATAAAAGAGTATCACCAGAAGTTAAAAATAATGTATTAAACATTATGGTTAATTATTCAATCTAATTTTAAAATTTATAGTCAACATATTTTTACAACAAAAAGTTTTTGAATATATGAAGTCATTTAGTTATTCAAACAAGTGATGCAGTTTTTTGGAAATTATGCAGATTACATAAAACACATTAAGAAAATATTTAATTTTATACTATACAATTTTAACTAAAGGAATTCCTATTTCAAAGGAATATTCTTTCAAAAATATCTTGCAGCAAAGCAATAATATGTCTTCATTTATTTTTTAGAATATTTCCTTTGAAATGTGCATTTCATTTGGGGATCCAAACCTTTATCACAATTTTATTTCCAAATTTTAGATGATAATTGTAAACTGTGAATTCATTTGTCTGTTTGAAATTAATCTAAGAATTATCTTAGTATCATATATCCTAAAATAATGCTATTTAAATGTATTTTTAAATTAATACAGAATCATAAGTGATGATAATTCTCATTTTTATCTTAGCTTTTGTTATTATGGTCATAATAATCACTTTAGCAAGTATTTGCTTCAGTAATGTCATTTTCTTTGCAAAAATATTTTGTAACTTATTTAATTGCCATATGAACCATTTTTCAAAACTACTTTCTGTCACAAAAATGCTCATCACTTCCCAAATCCCCACTGCTAAAACTTTGCACCTTCATTTTTTTCAGTGAGCAACTAATTTGATTGATTCATATGCAAATTCATTTGATTTTTACTTCCAGTAATTTTTTCTACTGTTTCTGATATGTGAGAATCACTCCTAAAATTTCTCTTCAGCTCTTCAGTTGTACTAGTTCATTTAATGAATAAATAATCAATTAAGAAAAGGAAATTGTTGAAAAGTAGTTTGATTTAATTCTTTATCTCCTCACATGCATTTGTCTATCATATCCTCTCAGTCTGTGTCTTTATAACAAGCAACTAGACGTAATTTGGCAACTAGAAAGTTACTGCTCCATAATCTTCATTACAAAGTGAAAGATGATTGAGGTTCCTTGAAAATCAGCCCCTCCAAGAGAGACAATGATGAGCCAAAGGCAGGATAAAGTGGAGACATGGGCTCGGAGAAATGATCAGACCCTGCTCCTTCAATTTGTAGGGCAACTACACAGAGAGGACACCCGACTACTAACTGAAGTGTGAATAAATATCAAAATTTCCATTTATCTTTATACTTTATCTTATTCCTTGGCACTTTAATTTTGAGTAGTTCATTAAAGAGTTCATTAAGTAGTAAATAGTATGAATGAAGAAATTAGTGTATAAATAAAAAGCACTGCAGAGAAAGAGATCAGATATCAGATATGCTTTCAATGTCACATTAGCTGACCCATCTAGATACAACCAGCAATGGATTTTACTAGTCTAGGTATCTTAAGTCAATCAAATTGACAGTCAAGTTGAGAATCAAAGACAATCCACCCTTTGTCAGCTTGACACCAAGAAGATATTCTCAAATCATAGTTACTATACAAATGAAAGAAATAACAAGATCGTTCTTTTTCTTAACATGGTGTAAGTCCCCTGTGTACAAATAAAAATGCACTAACCCCTCCCTCAAACCTCAACAGTTCCCACATTGCTCAAAAAATCCAAGTAGAAAAATCTTCTCTCACACTTATAACAATCTTGGGTTGTCAATCTTTGTAAAATTCAGAAAGCAAATTACATTTTCCAAAGATAAAAAAAAAATGTGCAAGTTAAGCATCTGCTTTTCAGAAGGGAGGAGTAAGAGATGGAAAAGAATAACACCACAACATGACCAGCACACAGGAAACAGACATTCAATTCCTTAACTTCAGGCCTGGCATCAAAGCACGTGCTGGTGAGTTGTGAACTCCGAAGGACTTGTGCTGCCACACCCCGTGGCCTTCCCATTTGCAGGACACGTGGCCTTTCTCATGGATTGGCTCCACGTGCTGACTGCAGGTTTCTTCTGCAGATGTCCCGCATTCCTGACACTGTAGTTCCTGGGGTATCCACTGAAACCTTGATCAGTCTTGGGGCTTCACACATGACGCTTCCATGTACTCCTGGAATGTCCTCTAACCTTGTCATACAAACTCCCCTGGTGTTGCAGGCCTCTGTTTCAAATATGACTGGAAGAATCTATGAACCTACAACACTTTCATTCTGAATTTTTTGAAATCAGTATCACATAGATGATGTCAAAGTCTGACGTCAATGTGAAGAATAACCATGCCCGTTTGTACTATGACTGCAGCAGCTTCTGTCTGAGAACTGTCAGTGATTACTGGGGGCCTAGGTCACTAGGCATTCCTTTTTGAGTAGGGGGCTCAGGACATACTTTAAAAAAATATTTACAGTCTTGTACCTGTGGGACAGTCATGAGTGTGGTCTTACTAATTTCTCAAATGCCCTCAAGGTATCTTGCTTCTTGTCCCAGTTCAGAGTAGTTTCTTTCTAATAACACTAGTCTCTTCAGCAACTACACATTAATTAACCCAAATTTTCCCTTAAATTTTTGCCAAAGTGTAACCCACTTGGCCTCTAGTCTAATTCCAAATAGAATATTCATTCCCAAGTGACACCTCCCATAGACAGCCTATACTGTTCACAGTCTTATTAGCATTCTGGTCTTCTAAACTCAGACCAGAACCTTCCAAAAGGCATCACTTTTAGCATTTTAGGTTGCATCTAACTGCTTCTCCAAATATTTCCAAACTTCTGCCAAGCAGCTCTAAAGACATCTGAACCACACACTTATGTATACTCACTACTGTTACCCAGCCTCTCTTGTGATAGTTTGCTATGTTGCAGTTTCCCAATTCCTGCAAAGAAAACGAACAAGCAAGGAAAAGACCCACAACCTACTACTTGTAACTTAAAGGAGGAGGGAACTTTTTGGCTGACAGTTTCAGAAGGTTCACAGGTTTCAGGCTAGAGACAAATGGCTCCTAGACAGATACCCCATAAGAGATGCCATGGTAGAGCAGAGTTGTTTAATTTACAGAAGTAAGGAAGCAGAATGCAGGGAATGAGTGTCACAGAGGAAGGTGCTCTAGGCCAGATAAAATCCTCAAGATCACATTGTCATAACCCACCTAGACACAACCAGAAAGTGGCTGAATTAATCAAGGGAAAGCAAATCTTGACCTACAAAAAATAAGTTATGAACCGGGTGTGGTGGCGCATGTCTGAAGTCCCAGCACTTGGGAGGCTGAAGCAGGAGGATCATTGCAAGCTTGAGGCCAGTCCGAGCTACAAAGTGCATTCAAGGACATACTGAACTGCATAGTAAGACCCTGCTTCAAAAAGACAAAAAAAAAAAAAAAAAAAAAAAAGCTTAGTTGAATTAGGTATGCTGTCAGCATTTGTAGCAAATTTGCCATTATTATTTTTCCTTAATCTTGGATGCTAACTAAAATAATCTTTTTGAAATTAATGACCACAGATACTTTCCCCAAGCTCTGGCCACCTTCAGTCTCTTATATTGCTTTAAATTACTTATGTTTATCTATTCCTTCATTCTGACAACTTTTTTTTTTACTTCAACTGTTATCTGTACCTGGTCTGCATGTCCTTTTTCTCTTGTGATCATTTTAATTTTCTTTTCTCTTTTGACTCAGACATAATAATTACTATTTTACTGAAACACAAGAGATTTAAAATAAGAATACATGAATTAACTATTATGGATAGATTTGGTTTTATTAGTCATGGAGAGATTTGGTTTGTTGGTCTGAGTGCTAGCCCGTATGACCGTAACCAGTTAACTTCCCAGTTCTCAGTAACCCATGCCACAGATATTAATGTGGATCAGGGGATGAGATAACAAATTTTCCAGAGTAAATCTGTGACTCAAACTGGAAGAGAGCTTACCGTATAATAACCTCAGAAATTTTTTGTCAAAATTGAAAATAAAAACAAAAGAATTACTCATAGCCCTTTAACTGCTTCAATTCTAAAGTAGTAGACAATATTTTATTTATCATTCATCACCAAAACTAGTAATATAACTTCCTGTTTTAAGAGAGAGAACCATTTATAATTGTTTATCAAAGAAAGATTTCTATTCTTTTGTACTCCTTTGCTTTTTATCTCAGTCAAAACCATAAGTAGACTAATCATTTAAATTATTAAGGACATTTTACAAAATTCTATACAACAGAAACTAAGTTTTTCTATGAATGACAAAGTTGAAGAACAAATCATGATAATATGGTTTTAATTTCCTTTTGGCATGTAATAAGTACAGCCTGTGTAGTATCTACACTTACAGATTTATTTATTTACTTTAAGGAGAAAAAATAAAACAAAATTTCAAAAAAGATAATAGGAGAGTAAAAACAATTAATACGTTGCATATTGTTATCTTTAAATTAGTTACTCAGAGTACAAGGTACAGGCATTTGATTGTCCAAACAGTATTAGCACAAACCTTTCTTTGCAATGAGCTGGGAGAAATAAGTGGTATAACTATCTTAACTCTCTTGACTATATATATATTTGCTTTTCTCATCCTTATTTTCTCCTTTTCCCCATCCCACTTGCTCTTTCCTTTTGAACAGTTTCTTCCCATTTCACAATATCTATTGTACACTTTGGATCTTATTTATTCTTTCAGCTTTTCACATGAGCAAGACAACGTGATGTTTCTACGTGCGAGTCTGATTTATTTCACTTATGAGTATGGTCTTGAGTTGCTTCTATTTACCTGTAAAAGTCTCCAGTATATTCTTTGTAACTGAGTAGTACTCCTTTGTATAAAACACACACACACATAAACAAACATATTTTTTTAACTGTTCCTTGGTTGACAAGCATTTGAGTTTTTTCCAAGATTTAGCTATTACAAATTGTGCAGTTATAAACATGGGTTCACATATATCTCAGTGGTATGATGTCTTTAATTCTTCTAGGGAGACATGCAGAAAGGCAATACCTAGGTCGAATGGGACCTGTGATCCTAGTTTTTACAGGAATCTCCACACTGATTTCCACAGTAGTTGCACCAGTCTGCAGTTGCACAAACAGTGGAGAAGGGTTCCTTTACCTCCTCCAGCATTTAATATTTGTTGATTTCTTGATCATAGCCATTCTTTCTGGGGTGACATGAAATTTCAATGTTCTTTACAAGTGTATCAAGTGACCACCAAATGACTGGTGATGTTGCACATTTTTTCATATATTTATTTGCTGTGATTATGTTTTCATCTGAGGAGTGTATATTCATGCCAGATGCTCGTTTTGGGGGCACTTATAATTTTTGAAATTTTGTTAAATTCACTGTATTTCTAAATTCCCATTTGGTACTCCTTATATGGTAATACATTTTGATATCTAGTGGGTAATTGAATTTTGTCAAGGCCTCCATATTATACATTTTTTATGTTATTGCTTTTGGCGGCCAGAATTAGTTTGAGTGCTGAGACAGGCCAACACTTTCCCAGGGTTGCTATAGAATCCTGGATCTAGGGTGCTTGATAGGTGAAATAGAACAATCATTTCAAGGTCCTAAATTTTTCTGTGATTCTATTCACTCATTAGAAAATTCAAATTATTTCACTGAAAATTGGTATTATAGTGCAATTAAAATAACGAGTAACAGTATAAAATAAAAATAAATAGAAACTATATATAAAGTTTCGCATCAAAATAAGAAATAGGAGAAAATGTCATACAGATCTCCATAGGTATTTCAACCAGATCAGTTCAACAATAGTTGTGTTTACCTGACATTTTTCTAATATTAATATTCATACTTCTCTAAGTATGCAGATAAGGTTTCAAGTACATTCACAACCAGCCATTGTTTCATATTTTAAAATATCTGAGAAATATAGTCTGACATCTGACATCAGGACATCTGTGCTGCTCCTGTTAGGTGTTACAGAGGCACTTATAGAATACATGGTGCTGCAAAGTTGCTTCATAGCTTCACTTTTTTAAAAATAAAGAACTCCTCCAATTGTAAGAGAAAAGGGTTAAGACTGTCTGGAATAATACTGCAACTCATGACCCCAAGAACCCTAATTAACTCTTTGATTCACATATGACTTTATAGAACTTGGTGGCTTCATACATCTAGATCCCAATAAAGACGTGAGATATGTTTCTTTATTTCAATTACAAAGATCTTATTATTTTATTGGTAGTGCAGTACCCTTTAAGAGTTTTCCTTAGTTTTTAAATGATTTTTAAAGCTTCAGAACTTCCTTATCATTGCAAATTGTAAGTCTTATGGTATATCATTTTGGCCAAGCCTACTCAATAGCTTTCTAAAGATGGAGCCATTACATTAATTGCCATCTGCTTTCTCTGAGAAGCTAGGCTTAGCAGCACTTAGTATTTCAGCTTGCCGCAAAGCTTCCAGAATGCATTATATTTTTGTAAGTTTTCACAGATGGAATAATTATCTTTATAGAACCAAGAAGAGGTCATAGAAAAGACAATTTCTAATTAGATTCAGTTTCAAACAGTATAAGTGCATAGATTGTAATATTTTTCATCCCTAAAGTCATAATTAGTCTTCTTTGAAAACCTAATTGTACAGAATCACAGTGGGATCATTTTCAGCTTCTATACATCCATAGAATACTGTGTATCGCTTCAAGCATGACAATGTTTATTCCTTGTAATCACTTAACCATGCTTAGAAAACAAATAGTGACATTCAACTCTCCTAAACTACATTCACAGGAGTCATTTATAATGATTTTATTTGCATGCGTGCGTGTTTACATAGATAAAAGTAGACACAAATGTAAAAATTGAGGAATACGGATACCACTAGATCTTACAACTCACTTATCAATAATCTGTTAAATACATTTAACTTGCTACACAATATGTGCCAAGCAATTTCAGAGTGCAGCACCTCGGTAATTAACATCACAGTTCTGTGAAAGGAGAACTATCATTATCCTCAATTTTTTGATATCTTAAACCATTGCTTTTTTCACGCAACTATTAGAGAAGGCAAGTGATTTGTCTGTGCAATCATTCTTGCTGTATGTGTTGCTCTTAATTTTCCCAAGCTCCCTTTAGAACACTTCATCTCCATGCAACTGTTAATAAACTCATGGCCATTAGAGAGTGACTCTCTTGACTTTCATTTGGACTCTAAATAACCTCTCTTTATATAAATAACTTTACATTTTATTATGAAATCATGTACATTCAATTGTTGATTGAATAACTATAAAACAATATAAATATATGGGGACATTTCTAATTATTTAACACTTCCTCAATTCAGAGATGATTGCTATCTACATTTTTGGGCATAGTCCTGAAGGTTCTCATGTCTGCATTTGTTAGCTATATTTTTTTAGAGGAACCATTTTATATTTAACTCCTTTATTTCATCTAACAAGATGACTTTATGGCACCTGATTTAACAGCTAAATAATACCATACTCATATGAAATTCTAAACGTGTTTATTCACTTGTTTTTCAACTGTGAGACCAACTTCATACGCCATTTTCGAATGAACAGGTTAAGAGTATTTAAAAAAACCTGGCTAACTTGTAGAAGGGTACCAAAAAATGGAATAATGATTTCTGTAAAACTGAGACTTCGCATTTTACAACTAGAATCTTTTAATTCTAGAATACTTTCCACATTCAGTTCGAATATTTCCAATGCTCCAAATGCACTGCCCATTAATCGGAGCACAGAGCCACTGCTCACGACCCTCTTCACCGTATCCAGAGCAGGGGCAGAGGGCCGTGTTGCTGCATAGCTTATGACACCGCGCAGACAGTGAAGGCAAAGGTTGTGCGGTGTCAAGGAGTGTAGCAGAACTAAAATGACTCTACGGTGCTTTAGCTGTAGGAAAGCACTTTTTTTGTGAAAGTGAATATGCAAACTATATGCTTCATGAGAGTTCAGAAATGGGACATAAGAAGAGCATTCACATTCTAATTCTGTGGAATGAATGCTTTTTGGAGAAAGAGTTGGCACATAGTTTATGATAATTTTTGGCCCAGAATATTGCTTCCTTTCCACTTACGAATGCAGTCTATTTCCATACACATTTCTTTCTATATTTTCTGCTAGTGGGTCCTAAAAAGCCATTTCAAAGTTTTTATGTACAGTTTCACTCTATGAGGCTGCCACTTTTTTCTGGATTTTTAAAAGATCACAAATGGGATTAGGTTTCTATATTTATCTCATTCACTTTCCCCAGCTTCAAAAGTTATCTTCCCACACACAGACACCAAATCCATCATTCTGATTTATTTTTCCTTTTTTTTTTTTTTGTACCTGAAAAGTTAAGAACAAGGGGGGAAATGTGGCTTAGAAGGAAATAGTAGAAAATACTATATTAACTTTAAGCATGGTCTAAATATTAAAATGGAGTTTGTATATCTTTTTTCAAAGTAAACAACTTGAACTATCAATGGCAAATGTCACAGTGTTAGAAGATACCTCTGCATTCTGATTCAGCAAAGTGCAGGTATGGTTTTCCTCATAGTTCTACTCATAAATAAATAGTTGATATTTGGCCAGTCACTTAAAATTTCTGGTTATAAATCCTTTCCAATGTAACACATTAGATTACACAGACTTTCAGTACTTAAATCATATAATTCTACTTGAATCTAAGATGTTAATGAATATAATCACTATTATTCAAATATTCATTTGCTATATTATATAATAATACCATGCAAATGTTTTGTTTTATGAAATATTATTTAACATGTACTATACAGCTTAATTAATAAACTTCACTAATACACTTGCGCATCAGCAGTAAAAGAAAATATCTAACCATACTAACGTGAGACAATATTAACATTTATATTCCACACTGAAATCTTATAGAGGTTTTTATTCAAGTATTCACCTAATTAAAAAATATAACCAGGATTACAAATACAGGGCAAAAATGCCACTGCTGGTTTCTCCCAGACCTGTGTCAGACATACCTAATTGTTAGCATCTTTCCTTATTTGCCTAGACTCAGCCTGAAGTGCTTCTCAGCCTAGCACTGTTGACAGCTGCCAGCAGTCTTCAATCAGAAGTGGACTATTATTTGAGAAGGCTTTCTCCTTCTCCTTAAATATATGACTATAATAGAAAGTCAATAGAGAGTATAAAGCCACAATAGTTAATAATTCAAACAAAACTACTGCTATTGTTTCATTAATTTTTCTTGTATATGTTTATTAGAAGATTCAAATGAAAGACTTTTCATTTCTCTTTGATAAAATCATGAATGATGAAGTGATCTCAATTTAACTTTTAATTTTAAATTTAATTATGAAATCTTTCAACTAAATCTGAAAAATATATATCACATAGAGACATATCACTCATTTAATGAGGACTCTTGTTCTACTTTATTTACTTTGGGACAATTTTAGAGGCAGGAAAATATGACAGTTTTATAGATTCCAATCTTTAAAATAATTTCACTTTCTACTATTATAATAATCACTATAAAAAACATTGGAGATGAGTTTTTCTATACCTAAAATACAATGACACAGACTCTTTTCATGTAGAAATTATTATTGGTATTTTCTTGTAATTTAGAAGCAATTATATAATTAATTTCAGTTGGTATCCTAATTTAAATGTTATTTTTCAAGTTTTTTCCAATTCATCAAATTTTTACCTGTTCCCAATGGTCAAATGCATACTTAAGTGCAATGAAGCAAAATAAAACTGTGAATTTATAGAATAATAAATTAATAAACACCATTTTTCCAAGTTATACCTAACGTGTTTAAATTTTATGGATATTTTATACTGAATCTATTTACTGTACACTTTCATCAGTAACTGATATTAAAGATTTTATTGACTTTTTCCAAAATTTGACTTAAAAATAAAGATTTGCATTTTTTATATGTTTCAGTATGTAAATTTTAAACACAAGCAAAAATAATAAACTACGCACATATTTGTGACATAATTTAAGCAATTGTTATCGAGCTTTGGCTACAATGATTTGGGCTACTTTCTTATTTCATTCTGAAAGAAAAATTTGGACATCATGTTATTTACAAAACTAGTATGTTTTAAGATATATGATGACAATACCAAAAAGTATGTTCTTATACAATTGGAAAGTTTTTCGATAAATTTGGCTATGAATATATCCTCACGACCACCTAGGACTCTATACACATATTTTCACTGCTCCATAAAAATAAGTTAGTAAAAAATGACAGTCAAGACGTTACCCTATTTTTGTGTCTCTTGAGTCTATTTTACTCTAGAACACCATTTTCCATTTGCCTGCTCTTTTTTGTAAGCCAAGTATATTTTGAATCACTTAGAACAGGTTTTTATTAGACCAGTGCTTTTACTAATTCCTTGAGGGTTGAGACCTATTGGGTAACTTGGTGAAATGGAAACTGTATCAGTGTCTCTGGACGAGTTCAGTATTACTCATTCTTAACAAGAAGTTGATATTCTGCAAGTCATAAAGTAATAAATCTTTAAACAGATTCACAATTTGGATTCATTTAATTATTTCTTTTCTTCTTATATCACAGATTAAACCAGGAAATTAACTTCAAATTCTTTGGTAAAAATACATAAAACATTTTATTCGTTAAGGCACACTATAGCACATTAGAAGCATATTATTTGTTGTGCCTCAAATAGCTTTTTAATTCATTCATAAGGATTTTGTCATTAACAAGACACACTGAACTGCATTTTCTCAAATTGAATGCACTTTTTAAAACATAGTTTAGCATCCATAACAGCATCAAAAAAGACAATAAAATCATCCACTACTCTCAAAAGTTCCCTCATATATTTTGGTTATCCTCTTCTATCTATCTTAACTCCTCATCTCATTCCCTCTCAAGTATTAATCTGATTCTTGTCACATTGATTTGTTCAAAATTTGTAGTGTTTTTTATAAATGGTGTATTATTCAGGTTTCTTGTTACTCAGACACAATATTTACACCCATATTTTCAAGAAGAGAAGTGTAAATTGGCTCACAGTTTTAGGGGATTCAGTCCATAGTCTGCTGTCTACAAGGCAAAACCATCATGGTAGAGGGTGCGGCAAAGCATCAATGTGTATCTATGTAGAGCAAGGGAATAGTGCCACAGAGGAAGGAATCAGGGACATATGTAATACCCAAAGTCAAGTCTCCATGTTTTACTCAGAAACCATTAGAAGTATGCTTTAGTAATTTCCTGGGTGTATTTTAATCCAACATGATTGTGGTTAAGCATCACATATGGAAACAATAATTCAAGCTATTTTTTCAGACTTCTTTTAAACTCAGAATAATTATTTTGAGATGTTGTCTTGGCTTCTTTTCTATTGTTGCTGGGACAAAATACTCGAGACTCAAAGTAAAGGATGGAAAGGTTTATTTAGCTCATGTTTGTGGAGATTTCAGTCCATAATCAGTTGGCTCCAAGGCAGGGTGGCATGGCATAGGGGCAACACTTCGAGGTAGCAGCCAGAGCAAAAGGGGGAAAGAGTAAGCCTGTTTTCCTCCCTTATACTATAAGCAGGTTACCCCCATGCACACAATGAGGATGGAGCACTCACACCACCTCTTTGCCCTTCTCTTACACAGGATGAGGATATTTACCAAGTAAGGATCCTGGCTCCCTGCTGAATCTCTTAGTTAAATTTCTAAGCTTCCCAAGTTGACACAGTGTATCAACCATAACAGATGCTGTTGTTTTCATCAATGCTTCATATTTTTTTTAATATTGATCAGTATATCACATATCCATAATGTAAATTTTAGCACTTTAACTTGCTTATGTGCATTTAGTTATTCTCAATTTTCCACTATTTCAATACACTTGCTTCAAATATTTATGTGAATGTCTTTGCATTGACACATGATTGCATTTATCTAAGGTGAACATACCTTGATGGAATGATTATATCTTAATGTGTTCACACTATTCACACTATTATTCACAATATTCACACTACTATTGAGCTACCAAACTTTTCTGAAATGTCTATGCCATTTTACATTCACACCAGATGTAAATGAGATAGAGTTGTTCTAAACTCTACAAAACTAAGGATAATCAGTCTCTAAAATAACACGGGTGTAGTAGGAGTTTAATGGTATCTCATTGTCTCTTTAATTTGTATTTTCCTATTAAAAGAGAAGACAGTATCTTTTTTTTAACTTTCTTTTGTAGTATCTCTGTTCAAATGTTTTGCCATTTTAAAGAACTTTTTTATTCTTTTTATTAAGCTGTGGAAGTTCTTTACTTTCTGTCTACAAGTTTTTAATATATAATTACAAATATTCCCTGTCTATGATATGTGTCTTTATTTTCATATTGCCATTTGTAGTAGAATGAATATCACAGCAGAAGTTATCATAGTCATCCTATTCCTTGAAATTTATGAATGTTGTCACTATGGTGAAACTTGATTTAAGAGAGGCAGATTATCATGGATTATCCAAGTGGGTTCTCAGTTAAATTACAGACATCATTCTAGGAGGGAAAAGAGGGAACTGTGACACAACAGCTAAAGGGGAAAACAATGTAAAAATGGAAAAGAGAAAAATTTGTTGCTATCTGGAAAATAATCATGTGCCAAATATGCAAATGCCGAACTGTAGCAAGAGAATTTGGAAAATGTGAGGAAAAGAATTCTCTTCGAGAAATTCTCAGGAAGGATAACCTTGATAACACCTTGATTTCAGCTGAGTAACACACATTTGAAACTTCTAACCTATAGAACAACCAGTGGGTAAATGTGTGTCATTTAAAGTCATGGGTTTTTAGTAATTGGTTACAATAGCTGTATGATCAAGTGGGATCCTTTGCAGGGAATTTCTCTATTTTGACAAAGTCTAATTTATCACTTTTAACTATGCTTTTGATATTGTTTATAAGACATTTTTATCAATGATGTCACAAAGATTTTTTATGAATGATTTGTGCCTTCATATATGGTATAGACCAAATCTTTTTTTACCCCCTTCAATGACCCCCAAATGTTTTAGCATAAAAATTATTTTATCTCTATTGACTTGATTTTTGAGTTGTCATGCATTAGAAGAAATCTACCTCCTTCCTTCCTTTATAAAATTTGGGGAGTTTGGTTCTTTTGTTTGATTTTTGAGGCATTGCTATAGACAAATGCTTTACTGGGCAAACCTCACTGAGAAAAGCCCACACCGCATATGGTGCATGTCTAGTGCGTGGCAGTCTCTGAAGGGGCCTTTCTGTCTGGACATCGTCTTCTAATTTTTACATTCCTAGCACTAGTAGTTTGATTCCTAGATATGTGTTTCTGTGACCTTGGGCAGAGGTTTTTCTTGAGCACCCCTGCAGAAGCATCCTTATTGAGCAAAGCAGTTGAAATACTGAAAATGCTTTCTAAGCTTTGAGTAGGTTCTCCCTGTCTTTCTACTCCTCCTCTTCCCTCATGCTTTCCTGTGCTCTGTGTTCCATAAAAAAGACTGAGTTTTTTGTTTGTTTGTTTTTAAGGTAGGGTTTGGGAACAGCTCTTTCCACAGTGAGAGAATCCTTGGTCTGTTTTATCTATCTGACACTTGACTAGTGTGTTGTTCCTTCAAACAGGCAAAATAGGCACTTTCTCTGATTTTCTTCTCTAGTTTATATCACGGTGACCGTAATTCTTTCACTTTTGACTCCCTTTAATCAGCTACTGCAAAACTTGCCAACTCAGGTTCTTCTTTTCTAGTTCAGCTAGTCTCTGTGCAAAATTTATTTTAGTTGACTGTAAACTTCTTTACTAGCTTTGAGTTTTTTTTTAAAAAAGACTTTACTTTTATTTTGAGTACTTTAAAAAGTAAAGTTCTAACATCTTCTGGCTTCCCTTAGATGAGGTATCTACTGTGTTCTTTACCTTGGTTTTTTTATATTATCATCTCTATGAACTGAATACATTTTAAATATTCTCTTTATTAACAATTTTGAGTAATTTGATCATGATGTGTCTTGATGTAATATTTTCCATGCCTGTGCTTCAGTTTTATGAATTTTTTGGATCCATGGTTTTCCAAGTCCTACCAGTTCTAAGATTTCTGATTATATGTATCGTGGCATATTTTGAATTGTTACAGAACTCATTGGTTCTTTGCTAATATTTAATCTACAAAGCAAAATTTCATAATGAAATAATAATATTTATGTTTTAAATTTCACTAACTTTTTTCTGAGCTATTGGCAATGTCATTATCCTATAGAATGCATTTTCTTTTACCCAAATTTTCTTCTTTTTGGTTTGCATCTCTGTTTCTTATTTCTGTACTTAGCATGTTCAATATTTTATCTTGCTTCTTGAATACATAAAATACTACTGTCTTCATATATAAATTAAACTAATGTCCTAATTGACAAAATAGCTACCTGTATCATTTCTAGGTCAATTTTAATTGATTGAGAGCATCTCCTTGGTCAAGATTTCCTACTTCAGTGAATGCCTGCATGTTTTGATTAAATGGTAAACATTAACAATTTTCCCAAGGGGCTGGGGATATAGCTCAGGGGCACAATGCCTGCCTGGCAAGCACAAGGTAGTGAGTTTGATCCCCAGCACAAAAAAAAAAAAAAAAAAAAAAAAAAGAATTTTACCATACTTTGAGTTGAAGATTTATTTTCCTTATAAGTATTCCTGAGTTTTGTTCAGAGATGCTATTAATGTTGCTGGAAATATTGAACCCTTATGTTCATATTTCTTAGCTTTTCTGGAGAAACCAAGGAAATTTTTATACTAGAATAAAATTTTCACATTGCTTAGGAAAAATCTACCCAGACACCCTACCCAATAACCATGAACTACCAGTTTTGCAGTATTTTCTGCTTGTAGTAGGTTGTTATTCTCGTCTTTTTGGGCTCCAAGGATTATTCTGCCTAATGCTTCCATGTGGTTTTTTCCCGTAGATAGGGAAGTAGTATTTTCACAGGAATTCTATGAGCATTAATCAGTTGAATAAAATCAGTTTACTTTTTTAATAATTTGATACTAGAGTACTTGTAGTTGTGTATTACACTGTCCATCATTCCTGTTTCTGCAACTCTTGATAAAAAAAAAAACCTCTCCAACATATTTTTATTCCATTTATTTATTTTGTTTCCTTATGAGGGATTGCCAAGATAATCTAGGAAGAACATGTAAAAATAAAGCTATACAGAGCTTATTTGGAAGTTCTAGCAGGGGAGTGCAGCTACTCCTGTACTCTAGGAGTAAAGTGTCCTCCTCCATTGGGGTGGTGGTTGTCTCCCATGGAACACACAGCTGAGGGAGGGACTCACATGGAGCATTCAGGGAGGCAGGGGACACCTGTCCAGCCAGCCAGGTCGGCCAAGTCAACCCTCACTATCAAGATGTTCTTAATGTTAGTGGAAAGTTATTTATTCTGTACTTCAAAATGTCATGGGTCAGTTTCATGTCTCAGAATGCTAGTGTTCTCTTTCTACCATTGTGAATTTTTATCATATGGTTGCTGCAATTTACCAAATGCTTCTCACATCTATTGAGATTATATAACTTTCCTCTGTGATTCTGATACAGGAAATTATCCTGATTCAAATCTGAAATTGAATGACCTCTTCATTCATTGTATAAGTCACATTTACAAAATGTATTTCTTTTTAAAAAATAATGTATAGATTAATTTACAATTAGCTTAATCTGGATTCTTGCATTTTATATTTCTGAAACCTATTGCCATTTTAAAATTGACATTTCTATCTACTTTTGTTAACTGAATTTTACTAGCCTCATAAAATAAGTAAGGAAATGTTGACTCTTGTTTTTTGGAAGACTTTAAGACTGATACTATTTCTTTATTATTTATGTATTGTAACATATCTGTACTTATGATCTTTTAATATATATGCATTGCAGAAAATATATTTTAAAAAGTTGCAATTGTAGTTTTTATTTTTATATCAATATAGTAATTTTTATTTTTACATTTCATCTAAGTTGTCAAATGTGTCATCATAACATTTTTTCACCATATTGTTCTGTTGTCCATCTTTAAAATTTGTAGAAAACATACTGCTAGCCTCTCTTTCCTTTCAGTATTGGTTTGGGTCTCCTTTTCATGCTTTCCTTCTTGCTGGCTAATTATTCATTAATTTTAAGGATGCTTTCAAAGAATGAACTTATTCTGATTTTCTCTGTAACTTTACTCTTCTATTTTATTGACTTATATTTTTAAATTTACTTCTTTTTTTTCCTTTTCATTGAGACTATTTCAGTCTTCTTTTACTGAATTTTTAATCTTGGCATATATTTTTAGTTTATTTGTTCATGACTGTGGTCTGGTTATTGATTTTTCCATCAACTTATTGCCATCAGAGAAAATATACTATTTTCTGCAGTATTAAAATTTATTTAAAATTATTGATATTAAATGGATATACTTCTAACATTTTTTTAGATATAATGATTTTTTGTCCTGATGATTTTTCAATAAAGTAGAATAGTACTCAGTAGTCCAATACAATTACAACTTTTTCTACTTTTTCTTGGGTCTGGTAAGCTTTTACATCATATGTTTTACAATGCTGTAATACATTTATTCATGTTAAGGGCCCTTAGGCATCATGATGACTTTATCTATTTTATCTTTGTAATAATCCCTCGTTATTTCATGTAATATTCTGTATCACAAGATTTTACTTGAAATATCAATACAACAATTTCGGCTAACTTGAGGTCTTCATGTTATTTCATCTGATCGCTCTATATATCTATAATTAAAATGTATTCTACTATAGAGTACATAGTTGTGTTAAATTTTTAACTCTTACTGAAATAATCTCTACTCATTATTCAAAAAGTTCACTGATCCCTTTTAAACAGTGTAATTAATGTTGTACTTCCTATTAAACAGCTTGAATTTACTGTTTCTCCCAACGTCCCCTGTGTTATTCTATTAATACAATGTCTATTGGAACATTGTTCCTCCTACTTATTTTCATTTGTCTGTTACTATTCCAGTAATTTAAATGTGAAATTTTAATCACAGGAGTCCACATGAATTACTGTCACTTGAGCTTATACATAATATAAGTAGCAGATACAAGTATTTTCACTTCTATAATCTCATTACATGTCCCATTATCACCATGGATTTTGTTCGATATATTTTATATTCCATGACATGTTATTGCATAATCAGTTTTCAAAAATATGAATAAAAAGAATATCCTTTTATTTTATCCAACTGTTCAATGTTTCTGCATTAATTATTACTTTTTGTTGGTACATATGTCTTTCATGTGAAGATAATCTTGTTACTTTTTTAAACTTGTGCTGCTGAAAAACCCTCCAATTTTTACCGCACATGGCTCTAATTTTGTAGAACATATAATCAGAGGTTGAAAGTTTTTTTCTGAAAATTTGGAGTATGCTATCTACTGCCAATAGTTTTATATTATTCCTGATGAGTATTTAATAGGCAATGTTATTTTTTCCTATTTTTAGGTGATTTTGTTATAAAATTCTTAGGTGTTGTTTTCATCTTGGTTGGTCTTTGTTGTGATGTGAAGAGAGATATGATATAAATATTCAAAATCTACTCTCTTTTAAAAATTTTTTTCTTATGCTTCCTTATATGATTCATTTGTTTATAAATATATATATATATATATACACGTATATCCAAAATACTGAGATTTTTCATTTGTTGAACAATTATATTGCTAGCATTGACTTTCTTTCTGACCTTTGTTTAGTTTCTCCTGAAGTGTTTTCAATACCAAAGATACTTCCTTCTACAATGTTCAATCTTTTATGAAATCAATATGTGATTTTTCAAGTATTATTTAATGGTTCTTTTTTATTGTTGTGTTTTATTATGTAGTCACTGAAGTTTTTAATTTAGTCAATGATCATCCATAATAGATAAATTTTTAAAGAGATTTGGGTAGAAAATTCATAATGAATGAATCCACTGGCAATATGTGATATAGCAAGAAATTTTAGTATCAAAACTGACCTCCATAGTACTTGAGGTGAAGTAAGAAAAACTCTAGGTAATTCTGAGCTTCAGGATGATGGGCCATAGGAACTACACACCATTACCTTTGCAATGATTTTGACATATTTTGATTTGCTTCTAATCAAATCTCTAGCAGTTTTTGGGGAGCATATTAGACAAGGAAGCTTATCAAACCACATCCTAGGGATCCAGTTATCCAAATCCAGAATGTGGGGGACGGTACAGTAACAAATGATTTCATGTACTACATAATTGGAAAGGAAACTAAAAAGTAGAGTGAGGAAACTGATGCACTGAATGACACTGGACAAATACTTGACAGTGTTAAATACTTATTGGTAATCAGAATGCTTGATTTTGAGTTTTCATTTTATTTCATTTTAGTTTTTGAGACAGGATCTCACTACGTAGTTCACCCTGACCTTGACTTCACCTTGTAGCCCAGCCTGCCATCACATTCTCGTGCTTCAGCCTGCTCTGTGCTGGGATTACAGACGTGCCCCATTGTGCCTTGTCAATTTTGTTTTGTTACAGTGTGTACACACAAAGCATACATAGTCTTTATGATCGTGTGTGTGCATGAGTATGTGTAAGTATACGAGTCTTACATTATTAAAATGTCTGACATATGCAGTTGGTTTTCCTCTCAGGAAGTGTGGCCAGGTGTGGGTAATATGAGATTGATCTTATATCGATAATCATTAAACCTAGGTAGTGAAGCATATATGTTCATGATACTGTCTATTTTTAGCTATATGAAAATTAATAGTAAGTTAACAGAAATACTGTTAGTCCAACTATAACTAGTATATTTCTTATCAGCACTGATGATAGTTTTCCAAACTTATAAAACTATCTTCTCATAAAGAAAATTATTAAGTAGTTATCAAAACGTGTATTTTCATGATCTTTAAATAATAGACGTGTGCATTTTGAAAATTCAATTTAAGGATGAAATTCATCCTGAATTTTCATCTCCTTCTGAACACCTTTATGACCTTCATTAAGCAAATTACTAACAGAATGCATCCGCTTCCAGGGACTACAGAAGGAGCATGGAAGCCTCCTGTTCTTTCTTAATTAGGTGTTTTTAGCAACTCTTCCTAACAAGCATCTAAGTTCTAAACAAATTCTCTCAAGAGATATCCATAAAATATATTCAGCATATTCAAAACAAGACCATGCAAAGAAACTTCTAACCTGAGCTGTGATGGCTTTGCTATTGATTATGTGGTAGTAAATGATACTGTGGAACTCAGCAAATTATTTTTCTTCATAAAAGCCAAAGAAATACTTCCAATTTGCTTTCTATGTAGATGTGGGAAATGCAAAGCAACTTAATTACATGTAAGTCTGAGAATTACCAGTCCTGACAGAGACACGTGGTAAATAAACTCTACCTTAGGTAATGGAAATTTTAAATGTAAAACACAGTATGACTGTTTTTGTACTAATAATTAAGTAGTAGAAGATAGTTGCTATATCCAGCTTAAATACTGTAAACATTGAACCATTTTCACCCAAACACCATAGTTTTGTATTTATTGTCTAAAAATATCTTTACTTCTTGAAGATAAATACTCCATTACCATATCTTTTAAACTACAATATATATTGCACATAAAATCTTTTCCAAATGAGTTAGTCTAAATAACTCTATAAGATTTTAAGCCTAATTTTTATTTGTCTAGGTTAACTAACTGGTAAATATCACACTTTGAGAATCTGAGAGAGAAATTTTAGTTTTATTGAGTGAAAAGGAGACATATAACACTGTTATTGATCCTGGCTAAACTGTTACTTTAACAAACTAGCTTGAGTTTTTCCTGAGACATAAAAAATTAAGCAAATTAAATAATAAAATGTCTATGTCAGTGTCATCTGTCAATCAAGAAGATTGTTCCAATAACTTTTCAACCTCCAGGCAGATTTATGACTGCAATTTAAAACAACTGATGGCTGAGCATAAATTTAAAATTATTCCAGTCAAATTACCGATGAGCTACAAAATACAATCAAGTTGCTTAATTGGAAGATAAATTAAATGTACTTTTTTTTATCCATTTTGTCTTAGATGCAGATGTTGTTACCTGTCTTTAGGAGTTATGTAAGAAATGGTATTTTTTAAATGTCAAATTTTGTTTTGTTTCTTATGCTTTAGGAATGTAAAAGACATTTAAGTGTAAAAAAAGATTATAAAGGAACACAAGATTTTTGTTTGCAACATCCCGTTTCCTATGAAGAGTAACAGCTGGAATTCAGAGACATCAGAATGGACGGTTTTATCTTTCTACCTTTCATGCTGGGAATTCCTCTCCTATGGCCTTGTCTTAAGGCTACAGAACACTCTAAAACAGAGAAGGTTAATCAACCACTGGGATCACACTTAAGAGTGAAGCGTGGCTGGGTGTGGAACCAATTTTTTGTACCAGAGGAAATGAACACAACTAAGCATCTCATTGGACGGGTATTTATTTTCTGAAAGTGTTTACTAAGGGGCACTGTAATAACATTAAATAAATGAGTTAGGGAAATTTTAGTGTTTCAAGAGTTCCTTTCCCTCTCTCTCTCTCTCTCTCTCTCTCTCTCTCTTATTGAAACTCAATTACAAGTCTAAATTTTCAGATTTGGAAATACCTAAAATACCCACTAAAATCAAGAGGAAAAGAGAAACTCCTGGCTTTCACATTTCATTTTATTAGCCTTTATGAAAATTCTATCTTCATTTATCAGCTTCTGAAAATTTAATGGTGTTGTTCTTGATAATTGGTCAAAAGAGCCATATGGAGTCAAATATTACTTACCAACAATTCTTAGCCTGATTTTCTGTTAAGTAGCTGTTGATCAACCCCTCATTCATTATTGAAAAAGTAAATTAATACTATACCCTTTTGCAGCCAAAGAGCTTCAAGAGCCTACATAATTTCATGTGATTAGAGAGGCTGAAGTACAAAGAATAATTATTTTCACTTTCAAAAGAACATATTTTAGGAACGTTTTCTGAATGAGACAGAATGTCTATGGATGTTTTTGTTTTATATAATTACTTGAATTTCTTTAAACACAGGTAATTGCAATATCATGTCTTTTATTCCTTTTCCAGAAGGCTCTTTCTCTAGATGAATGAATTGCAGTAAGTTTAACCGCTAATTAACCAGCAGTAAAATTAAATTGGGCCCTAAGGGCAAAGTACTCAGTATTTATTAACTGTTTTTTCTAGCACGTTCAAGATTGCTGCAGTTAGTACGATGTCCAGATTCCATGGAATTTCACTTATCCTGTCAACCAGATATGTTGAGTCGAGTGCACTCGACTCAAGACTTAGCTCTTGGCAAACAGTTTGTAAAACATTTGTTTGTGGGTGGGTGTGCATGCCTGTTACAAATGCTATTTCTCCTCCCATGTGATGTTTTTAAGATTTCTGTAAGTAAAGCATGTGCACATATCACGAAAACATGATTCCATTAAGTTTCTGACAGTGAACTCTAAGTCACACTAAGTACATTTGCAGTGAGCTTCACAGAGTGTCACCAAACAGGGTTACAGGCAATAGCGAGTCAGTGTGTTACTGCAGGGATGTGCACCAGTGTGACTGGAACAAATGCTACCCTTGTGGCTGGCACATTTTCTAGTTGCTTTTTATTTTTCTTGCCCCCACACCACTCTCCAGTTCCCTCTATCACAGAGTGATTGATGTTGTTTGTCCTTTCCATTCTATAGAAGGTAGCTTTGGGAGCCAGGCGTGGTGGTGTGCCTCTGTGATCCCAGTACAACGGGAAGATGAAGGAGGAGGAGGGCAATTTCCAGGCCAGCCAGGGCAAGTTTGTGCCTTGGTGGGGCTTTGTCTCAAAAAATACAAAAAAGGACTGAGGATATACTGTAGCTCAATGTGAAATTCCCACTAACAAAATAATAAAAAATTAGAAAATGATAATTATGGAACTACCCTAGTAGATCTCTTCCTTTAAATAATTTCATATGGCTTAAATAGCATATAGGTAACTGATTTTAAACAAGAACTATAATGGATATTTAGGTACATAAAATTAAAGAGGTAGTGAGGACAAAAAGTAACTTCTGTACCCAAGGAAACTTACTTTGAATACATGTGTTAAAATTGGTTAAGATGGAGAAGGACATTTAAGTGAAATTTCATGTAATCCAGGTTTGCCAAATTGAAAATGGCTATTTAATTGAGAAAATGTCTTTTAAAGAGAAGTGTAATAGATTTCACAAAATTTAATATGGTCAAACGCGTCTAACAAATGCATTTTGTGACACCAAGAGGAAAGTGTTAAGGCAATCATTTCAAAATCTGATTGATTTTGAAAAGTATATGGTAATTATATCTGTAATACTTTTCTATTATGAAATATAACTTATCTTCATTTTAAAGTTGAATAAATTCTCATACTATATTATTTTCATATGGTAGCATTAAAAACATAGGCCATTTATTCTTCACTTGATACAATAATTGGAACATGTATTTATTTCTATTAATATCTGGAGATCATATCATAGAATATTGCTCTTCCTGAATAATCAAGATTACCAAATGAAATGAACTACAGAAGAAACTCAAGGTGGTTACTAGTTTCTTCAAATTGTTTTTATTTTTGTTTCATTACATAGCACTGATATTCCATACATTAAGATTTTAAATTGGTTGTTATAGGTATGTATAGATTTTCTCTCCAATAACATAAAATTTTTACATATTAGTCTAAAATAACAAATTAAATCTCAAGCTATTGGAAAGCCCTGAATTTAAGATCCTACTTCATGATGAACTTTGTATTTCCAGAGGTCTATTACTTTAAAAGAATATTCAAGAGTGATGACTCTAGATAAGGTATATCTGCAATAACGAGGGCATCGTTATTTTAAAAAGGGGGAGATCTTTATGTGAAAATAATTTGATATGAAAAAAGGAAAACCAATTTACTGTATCAAAATAACATGGATTTTTACATATACATTTAAAATTCTAAATAATCCATCAACTAAAAAAGAGGAACACATTTACTTGACACAAAATGAAAAAAAAATAGTAGCACAAGAGGAAAATGTACGTTTGAGAAGTAAGATTGTATTGAAAGGCAAGAATTTATATTTTCTGTTAAAATCCAAAGGTTAAACAGAGTGTTATATAATTGTGCTTAGGAAAGGATCTGGGATTAAGAAGGTAAAGTAGTCATACCATAAATCTACACCAAAACATGATCCTGGAAAAGTTTCAACATTTTTCAGTCTTCCTTTCTTTCACTACTGATAGATTAATTATATCAGTGAAGCGAACTTCGATGTTGTGATTACTGGTGTGAATGAGTATAAAGAAACTTCTGAATATTTTTCTCTAGAATAAATACCTAGTGGATTGCTGAGATCATTTTCAACTTATCTTCCTTAATTTTTCCACTATTATTACCATGTTTTCAATCAATTCTCAGTTAAGACAATGAAAAACATTATTTAAATAAATGATTAATTAGGTGGCATATTTTAAATAGGTTATTATTATCCTCACTTTGTCTAAGTCTCCTAATATAAATATGTGGGAATATAATTTCACTGAAATCACCAAACAAACTTGAACCAATAATTTTGTGTATAATTTACAAAAGATATTTTTCAGTTACAACGTTTGTATTAGAATTATTTACTTGTATTTAGACTACTAAAATTTCTGTAGTTATTTATGTATTGAAAATTAAGTCTCCTCTGCTCGATGATAGTTTTTAATTTTGAAATTCATGTTTTGCTTCACTTAATATAATATAGAGATTAGATAATATTTATTATTGACTTGAAAAATATTTAACACACATGAAAATAGAATAATTAAAACTGATGTGTTCTTTTCAGCTCAATTGGAAACTCAATTGTCACTCTCTGTACTTGCAGATAAGATCTGATTTAGACAATGGAAACAACTCTTTCCAGTACAAACTTTTGGGAGTTGGAGCTGGAAGTATTTTTGTCATTGATCCAAACACAGGTGACATATATGCCAAACAGAAGCTTGATAGAGAAGAACAATCCCTCTACACTCTCAGAGCCCAGGTAATAGACACCGCTATTGGAAGGGATGTGGAAACGGAATCTGAGTTTGTCATCAGAGTTTTGGATATCAATGACAATGAACCAAAATTCCTACATGAACCTTATGAGGCTGTTGTACCTGAGATGTCTCCAGAAGGTATTACATATTAATTTATATCAAGTATATATTAGTAGCGACACCAGATTTTAAATGTTGAGAGCATGTTAGGAAGTAAATTATTTTCACTTCTGTATTAGAGTTTCCTTCCTGCTTAAGTACATTTTTTAAAAAACAAATCAGCTATGCAGTAAAACTTGGTAAGATATTGTATACATTAATATCTATACATTAATATCTGTTATTAAATTTTTATTTCAAACTTGAAAACAGTAAGAAGCTTAGATAATTTTACTTGTGCAATAAAATTCTATAAAATGTAGATATGAAATTCTACAAAATGTACATATGAAACATTGAAAGCTAATTTATAAAACCTAAGCAAATATATGCATCAAAAAGATAGTCAATAAAGACAAAAAAAATGAAAACAACTGAGCAAACACGCCTATGCAGTTATGTGCATTTCAGGTTTCTTTTCAAATCTAATGTTATTGTTACTAATATTGGAAATGCAGTGCACATAGAAGAGAGTGATTTCTATAAGACATAAACTCTGACTGCCTTTGAAATTTGAAACATCATTCCACTGGGGGAAGCATAGTTATACAAAAGAGTTTCCTCTCATTTAGTCAAAATATTTGAGAACACAATATACAGTATAGTTTATTTCTCTAATCTTCCTGCCAGGCAATCATGATTTAATAATGATCATTTTAAATAATACTAGCATGTCTTAAAATTGCTTTAACTAAATATTTATTTATTATTCAAAAATTCTAATATATATTTATGTCAGTATATTTTTCTGGTTTTTAAATTTTTAAAGTTTCATTTTTTTAATATTCATGATTTAAAGATGTCATTCTACATTGGTTAGAATATAATTATTTAAGTGCAGTATAGAAAATTTACGTGTAGTTTGTATCAAAACAATTTATCAGTGGATATAAAAACGTCTTTGAAATTATTCATTTGTTAGCTGAGCAAGGAAACATTGTTTCATTTCCCTCTCTCTCTTCCTGTTCTTCTCTTCTGATGACATCTTAATCCTTTACCCTTGTACTCCCGGTCTTCCTACCTTCTTTCTCATCAAGCATATATTATGGACTTAGCATGGGAAGAAGATGCTTGGAAATAGAGTAAAATTATAAAGGACATATGAGAGTTAATTTCTAGTTCACATTTAATTATATACACAAGCAACAAATAACTAAGTTTTAATAAACATTGTCATAACTAATAATGTATAGTATGACAGTTTTAAGAGTAAGTGCAGTATAATTATGATTAATTACCTGGAGAAGCAGGGCCGTTGTAGGAGAGAAGCTTTAAAGTGATGATAAAAAGAGGTCAGCCACACTGTGCTCTAGGAAAAGACCTCATAGCAAAGTGAACAGAATAGCATGTAGTGATGTGGGAGTCAATGACATGTAGCAAGTTTACGCCGGGCCTGACAGTAGAGTGGACTCTGATAGCAGAGAAGACAGAGGCATCCAGACTGAGCTCACTGTTAATCAGAACATAATTGCAAGAAATCCATCCTCTTTGCCCCTTCCATCCATCCTTTATCATTTCCTCCTTGTACTTTGCCACACTCAAAAGAGAGATAGGATGCAGTATTTAAGATTGTGTGCTGGGCATGGGTCTCTATCAATAGGGAAGATGTCCAAGGGAATGAGGGTGAGAGGTGCAGAGGAGAGGAAGGGGAAAAATGTAGAATAAAGATAGAGCACGCGCAGGAACCTGATAACCTCGATGAATGTAAGCATTGTATGCTGCAACATGTGCTAAAATTAATAACAAGAATGAAAATTGGGATAGGGGAACCAGAGGCCAAAAGATGGAGGAAAGAGGGAAGGAGAAAAGGATTACACTTATTCCTCAAGGGGATTTTAAACAGCATGTACTGGAAACTTGTGCTGATATAATTTTTAAAATGATAAAAAAAGTATTGGCTGGCAGATTAAAATGAATGGGGTTGTCTTGTGATTTAGGAAAAAGAAAGATACAAGAGAATTTTACAAACTAAGAGATACTTCTGCTGTGTGGAATGCGGCTGTGGGGGCAAATGAAATCAAGGCAAATGAATGACTTTGGATTTGGCAAGTTGAAAGTCTCTGGTGATTTTGATAAGAATAGTTTGGTTGATTTTTTTGTTGTAATATGTTGGTGACTATTCTATGACAAGAATGAAAGGCCAAGAGGAGGTGACAATTGAATTAGTGAGCTTTAAAAAATGTTCTGCTATAGAGAAATGAAGTTATAAGATGCTGTGAAAAGGAAAAAGAAGTTATAAAAGAATTTTTTTGAAGCTATCTATCCGAATTGGTCATTTCACATAATATGCATGAGTTAAACCATCACTCTATGTCATATATATATATATATATATATATACACATATATATACATATATATAAATATTACATTTTTTTGAAAATTAAAAGATTAAACTGAATAACATAGGAATATACTATAAGCAGTATTTCAAAGATAAATATTTTATACAAAACATAAGAGTATATGACAACACAAAGTGATGTATGACTATACTTAAAACAAGAATGTTGTGATAACCAAGCCTATATAGATGAGATACATTTAAGTGTGTTATCATGTTTGTTCCTAAAGAATTAGTTGATAAATGTTTGCTTCTATTTTATAAATGAAGTATGATATAAAGATAGTGACTGAAAACAAAACAATATAATTTAATAAGAAAGGATTCAAAGTAGTTATTTTTCAGAATTGAATGGTGAGACCACAAGGGAATTAGTTGACTTACATTAGAGTATTGGTAATATGGCATCAGAGCTGTATCACTGCAAGCGAGACAGAGATTGAAAAGTATAATTTGGTCTATGAAATACATAGCTATTGCACATTTCTGTGCATTGCAATCTGAGGTGTATGTACAAATTATTTAGTCAAACTGTACATGTTATGGGTGTGCCAGTCAGAGCTCAAGTTTGGGTAGAGTAAACCAATAGATCATTTTATACTTTACTTAGGAAGAAGGAGGCCAATGAAATGATGGTCAGTAGCTGTCACAAAGTAGTGTGTAACGTAAATGATGGAATCTTCCATTTGTCTTCTATAGCATTCTACCAACATTTTTCCACTGAAGTTTACTGCATTAATTTAATTTGAAGTAAAGAAACAAATTAATACAATTATTATGGATTTCTGTTCCTCTCAATGTTAAACTTGAATTATTTTACCAAACTATATTCTTAATTCTTTTTTGCTTTTTGAGATAGGGACTTACTATGTAGTTGACCCTATTATATATGTGTGTATGTGTCTTTAAAAAGAAAATTCAAACTCTGACTTCTATAAAACTTAGTTTTATATATTTATGCCCAGAGAAAGCAAGGAGACTAGATTGCTAGTAATTATATTTTCTTCCTCTAATCTTTGAAGCTTTGCCAAACAAATATTATCTCACAAATTTCAATGTTAGCAGGCACTTGACATATCATGTCCAGCATTAACAAGTTTTCAACATTCACGAGTTTCCAACATTACTTATGTTTAAACTGATCATTTTATTTAATATAAAAATCAGGATGTTTTTAAAAATGGAAAGATTTCTAGATGAAATTTTAGATACTTTATTAGCTAAAAAAAGACAATCAGGCATTTCAGATTTAAAATGTGGACAAAATCAGTAATACTGAATTCTTCAATTATTTAGGAATATTTTAAATCATTTTTGTAGTGTTTCTGGAAAACCACATGGTGAATTTGCTCTAATAATCTTTCACCAATATGGTACAAGTGTGTCATAGTGCAATAGTATTATATGAACAGAGATTAAATTCAATCTATTGTAAAATACATATTTAAGTGGTTTCAACCATTTGTTAGAAAAATGAAAATCTATTTATTAAAATTCATCAAATTCAAAAATTAGATTTCAAGAACTTTATACGTTTGGACACATGAGCTTAAAACTAATGAGACTGTGACAAATTGTTTTTCTTATTCCTTCTGAATATACTGTTTGTTTTCTTAAAAGAGATTAATTTGTTTGACTTAAATTCTATTATATCAGGTTCTGAAAAGTACAGATGCTAACAATATAACCCAAAATAGTAACAGTGGCCTAGTTTTCAGGTGAATATGGTCAGAAAAAAAAGATAATTGAACAATACTTTGTACAGTTAAGATGACAAGTAGGGAATTAGCATCTATTTTCAGAGTTTCACTCAAAGGTTCTTGGTTATAAACTAATTGCATCTAAAAACCAAATGAAAAAAAATGATGGGGCAATCCGGATCTGTGAATAAATTATATTCTTCATACTAATAAAGTCAGACCTCTGTGCAAAGGAATAAACAGCGATTGATGAAACTCAGTTTGATTACTGGGTCATCTAATTCTCCTTCTTCCTGGCCCATTGTTATCAAAATCACAGATTTAGATTGTAGGCAAAAAACTGTCATATTTAACCTGCACTGCTTTAAAGTAGACCATTAAAGAAATCCATATTTAAAAGAAATTTATTTCTGATTGATTAAACTGCACTTGTAGTAAAACTATGTTTTAAAACAGCTTTCCTATTAGACAATTTATATCTTCATGCTAAGAAAAGCTTGTTAACTTTCGTAAGACTGACTTTAAAGCCAAGAAAATACTACGTACTAAAACAAATGAGTCATTTTGAAATCTATAGTTTGAATCTCTGCACAGAAACACTGAGATAAACTATGACACATGTGTTTACTTTAGTGTTCTGTAATAAATGCAAGCTTTAATTACAAAATGTCCTTGCCACAGGTTGCTGAGTTTCTTACTGCCTACATGATATCTAAATTAGTCTGCACATAAAAATTTATAACACTTTTATGTTTTTGTGTTTGGATGGCTCCCATAATTGCTGGAGGATGAAGCATTCCATGTGAGATGAGACATCACACAATAAAGTTTGTTACTAATGTTAAACTTAACATTTGCGTGAAAAACATCCAGCCTACAATAAAACTCCTGGTTGATAATAAAATTTAAATAACTCAATATTGCGTGACGGTCTCACACATTTCTTACATCAGGTTTCACTCAGTGAGGCCACAATAAGTCTGATGTGCGGAAAAATATTATGAATTGTTTTGATCTTCTAATATTTCATGTATCTTTGTGTATTTGAGCATTTATTCAACACTATCACAACAATCTAAAACTTACATGTAATTTCACATGTACAATAAATATTTTACCTCATGTTAAAATACAATTGTCTCATTATAATTTTCTGTGTATGCCATAACAAACTAAAGAATATACCAGCAAAGGCAGCTTCCAAAAAGTAAAAAATAAACTTTAAAAAGGGCATTTTCCAGAGAACACTAAATATATCTTTTCTCTGAAGCACTTGATGCAAGTTTACATCCTGTGTTACCTTCATAAGATTCTCCACTGAAAATGACTAAATGGGCAAAACCAAATGTCAGATTAAACTTAATTTTACAAGAACTTTTGTAATGGATAATTGTAAATATTCAGGAACTGTCTAGAGACACATAACTAACAATTTAAACTTGTATTTATTAGCAAGGTTCTCAATAGTGATATAGGAAAAGAATGTTAACTATAGATGCAAAAATAAAATTTGAAATTATTGCGTGAATTCTATTTTTATTTTCATCTTGAGAAAAGATGTATTGATTAGTAAGTTGCCCTTAATACAATATGATTGAGTAAAAAAATTTTTTTATAATTATGCAGTTGTTAGTCTAACAGGACAGACATTGATGTAAGAGGTACTTAGACTTTAAGAGTCCAGACATTTTGGCACTTCAAATATCCTAGCAGTTCAAGGACTCTCTGATCCAGCCATAGGGACCCTGGTCAGAGATGCCTGGTGACCTTTGGTTTCTGCAGTCACTAAGAGAAGGTATTTCTCACTATCTGTCCTCAGTTCCTAACTGATTTGATTTCAGTGATCTGATCAATTTAAAAGTTTAAATTATCAACAAATAAATAATTCTGATTACAGGATGATGTCCTACAGTGTAATGCAGGAGTGAGCACGTATCTATTCTAGGTTATTTACTTCTGGGGCTTGTCCAGAGTTACTAATACAATGTTTTTCTAGAAACTAATTTATTAGCACATTATACTTCCTTTTAAATTGTTATAGTTTTACTAATTTTCTTTATTTGTATATCATTTTTTGTTGGTGTTGGTGCTAGATATTTTGAGACAGCATCTCAGTATGTAGCCTAGGCTGGCCTTCAACTCACTGTAAGGCTATTGTCAGACTCATGGAGATCCTACCGCCTCAGGCTCTCAAGTGCCAGGGTTATGGTTAAATGTCACCAGTCCTGGCATGTATATATATATATATATATATATATATATATATATATATAATTTATATATATATAATTCTATTTATGCATACTTTATCTTATTTCATATATATTTTATTTTATTTATAAAAATATATTGCCTCATTGTACTAAGAAGTTTAGTAAATATTTTTCTAAGATAGCAAATAGTCTATATTTATGGGAAAATTTTAAATTTCCAATTAAATGTTATTGCTGTGAAAATTTTTTAAAAAGTCTTCTATCAGATATAAAATGTCACTTTTTGTATCAAACATTGTTTTTGTTGCAAATGAAAAGTGATTTTTTTCTTTTTTATATCTAATGTAATTTTTCATGTTTTACTTTTTAATTTCATTAATGCCCAAAATATATAATATCATAGTGTTAAAACAACCTTTTATTTATGTAATGAGCCCAACCGATCCATATTCCATAAAAACTTCAAATTGCACTATTGAAATGTCACTTAATTTATGTAGAATTGTTGGATGCCTTTTAACAACTATCTAGATTATTTTTCTTAGGTCATATCCATATATATATATCCATATATATATGCACAGACATATGTGACATACTTAAGCATATATAGTGTATATAAACAAAGTATGTTAGTCAGCTTTCTATTATTGCCACAAGATACTTGAAAAAGACCCTTTAAAGAAAGAAATGCTTATTGTGGCTATGGTTTCTGAGGTTCATAATTAATGATCACTTGGCACATTTGCTCTCATCCCATGGTGAAGCAGAGCTTCCCAGGGGAGAGCGTTTGGTGGAACATACTAGCTCATTTCATTAGAGACAAGAATCAAGGAGAGAGTGAGGGATGGGATCAAATATATTCTTCAAAGGCACACTCACAAAGTCATGCTTCCTCCAGTCATGTTCCACCCCCTACAGTTCCTGCAACCTCCCCAAAACACCATCAGCTGGGATCAACCCTTCAATGCATGAGCCTTTAGTAGATATTTGACATTCCAGTCATACCATGGAGGTAGGACAATGTGTGTGTGTGTGTGTGTGTGTGTGTGTGTGTGTGTATAGTAGTGTACAAGGTTTTTAATTAAAAAATATATTCTATTCCTGCAAGTGTCTTATAAATATCATATAATTGATACTACTTTCTTTTGATTTAAAATTATAAAGTAAAATTTTCTATAAAAATAAAATGTTATAAACATTTTCATTAGTAAGCAGAAATGGGTCTGGAATAGTTCCCATAATATTTTAAAGAATAAACACATTTTGTAGCAGTGATTGGGATGTAGTTAGGGAACCCAGTAACCAAGAAGTGAGAACTGCATTTCTTATGAACATTTTGAGAGTGAATCTAGCAGGAAACTATGATCCTATCAGAAAAAGAAGTAATTGCAGAAGGTGAGAAAGCCTGCCATATTTGAAAAGAGCATTGTGGTGGTATTTACAATGACTCGTTTGTTACGTGATTCTGATATTACTGATAAAAGAAAAATGTATTACTTGTATTCTTATAAAAGTTAGAGTAGAAATTAATTATTTATGTGTCAACCACTGAGTTAACCTGTATTTAACTGGCAATTTGAGGAAGAGGAGTCTATAAAACAATTGGTAATTTCCATTGGAAGACACATTGTTTGTCTCATAGTAATTCTGTCAATTTTGTGCCAACTATCAGTTATAAGTGAAAGCACATATTGATTCTTTCACAGTCTTCATGGAAAGCAGAGGTATACACATCTTATCAATTGTTTTGTTTCTAGATTACTTCGATGTTTATTTATTATTGCTGCTTGTTTATTACATTCAACTGTTCATCAAAGATTTCTCCAGAATTCAAAGTACCAATAAGGAAAAAAGCTAGGATTAAGTATCATGTTTTGCTTTTATTTTGTGAAAAACATTTAAAATGTTTGAGTTTTACAATTATTTAATCTATTCTATGAAATTGAATTGCAATAATAAATGAGCAGGAAAAATGAAATAGGAGTCCACTAAAAATATGACACAAATAATAGTAGAATAATACAGTAGTACTAATATTGGACATGATCAATATTCTCAATTTTTCAGCCAATATTTTCAAAACATGAGTAAGAATTAAGCAAAACCTATATTCATTAATTTTTGGAATTATCACTGCATATTTTTTCCATAGCAATCTTTTATAAAATTTGAATCATTGTGTAGCCATTAGTAGTTCTTGCCAAGCTCTAATCAACACTGAAACAATGTGAATTTAACTCACTTCTAGAGATTTAATATTTTAAACACATCACAGTTTTCAGACTGACAAGTATTTCTCTAGAAATTTTACAAAAAAGATGCAGTTAATCTTATGTATTATACCACAATTCGTATACATTAAATTTCTAAGAGTTCAACTTTAAATAATTTTTAAAAATTTCGACACACTCAGAAATATTATTTTTGACATGTGAACAGACTATGATATTATATTCATGTAGCAGAGCTCAAGTGAATGGCAGTGTAAGACACTGAGAGGTAAGATTTTTTTTTTTAAGAGTAGAAAATCTTTATTGATAGAAAGAAAGCTTCTGTCTGAGAGACACAGAAAGGGTCCCTAGTGGGTTGTCAAGGACCCCGCCTTTTCTAGTAATTTTTATAGAGCAAAACCACAAGGTGAGCTGGGTCTAAGGTGGGGAAAAACGGGAACTCGCAGGGCAAGCGGGCATGAGTTGGGGCACAACTATGTCAACCAATGAGATTACATGTGTAATTACTCAGGTAAAATTGATTAAATCAGGATCAAATGGGGGAGGCAAATTATGTAGCAAGCAGGCATGAATACAGAGCAGGGCTTTTGGCTGTAGTGCGTTGGGTTAGTGACTCTTGACTTCCTCAGTATAATTCATATCTATTTAGAGTATCAATTCCTGATGTCTATCCTTAGGGTGTGGTTTCATTTGTTTGATCTTTTGTTCTGAGTTCTGGCCAACAGCAGGAGGTGTCTGTCTTCTCCAAGGTTACAAGATATCTGATCTTCTGTGCTGGCTTCTTCAAGGGCCCAGCCCTATCTGACTTCCTATAACATTCCCGTCTCTAAAGAAGTAGGGTGAACTGTTGTGAGGAGTATTGGGCAAAATCTAGTTTCTTCAGGCTGCAGGGAGTCTTAGTTGTTGATTGGTAATCAGGGATACTCTGCAGGGGGTCTATGTAAAGGCCCTTGATAGACACCAGGCATTTTCCTCTTGGGTCGGCGTACAGTTTTAAGTATGGAGGAGACCAAACCAAGTATGTGTGGGACAAATAATAGAATCAATGGGATAATTATGAGTATAGTTAACAAAGATTTCCAACTGGAGGAGCTAGTAATGACTTCCCATAATGAAAAAAAGGATAAGGTCCAGGGAATTTTAGAGTCTAACATATCAGCTATTGAGATATTAGCAAAAGGATCAGGAAGTAGACAAAAAGTTTAATTTTTACAATTTACAAATATCTCCTGTGCTGCTGTTAGACCATCTAATGACATCTAATTTTGGAGGATGGACTGTCTCATTAAGTTTACTTCTTCATTTAAGAGAGAGATCAGATGGTGTGTCATTTAAGGCCTGTTGATATAGTTAGTTAAGGCCTTGATATGTGTCACATAACTCTCTCTGGACAAGATTTGGTGGAGCCCAGTAAAAAGAATCTACAAGGAATCGTGAGTTTTGTTTAGAAGTAAATGAAGCATAAAATTAAAATGTTCTTTTAAAAAATTGAACTGGGAAAAAGAGTCTAACTCTTTAACTCAATTTTCTGAGAAAAAAGTACGAGGTGATTGGTGGGGGTGATTGCATTTCTCATTCATCCTAGTTGTTATTTGTATAGTCCTAGGTTAAGAACTCTAAAGTCAAAGATTTCTAGGAATTTCTTTTATTCAGCGGTTAGCAATGCCATGATTACAGTTCCTGAAGCTAAAAATAGGTCACATAGATGTGGACAAAGTGAGAAACTCCCAGGGAAAAAAAAATGAGAAAGAGATATAATGTGGTAATGGAGAAGAAAATGGTTGTGTGCACGGAAAGACAGTTAAAAGAACAAAATTTAAAAAGGAAAGTGATCAAGAGATACATGGAGGGGGGAGAAAGGGAAGGGAAAAGGGGTCAAATAAAGGAATTGGGATGTATTATGTACATGTATCAGTTCCCCATGAGAAATGTACACATTATGGACTACAAACATGTGCTAATAAAAAAATGAAAAAAAAAGGAACAGGTTTTGGCCAAAGGAATTCCAATTCATTCAATTAATTGTCCTTATTAACCATTTTATTTAAATAAGGTTTCATTGTTACTGTATCAATGTATTATTAAAACACATGAAATTAATGTGTCTGCATGTTGAGTATTTGGAATAATTAAGTATTTGAAAGGATTGGTAAAGAGATTTCTTTCCCGTGATCTTTTCTTATTTTTGATTCAGGTGAAAGCATTATGTATTAAAATTACATTTTTAATTTATGTGGTAATATGTACTATATAATATTAGAATATTAATCTTACAATTTATGTTAGTTGTAATTAATGAGCAAAATAGTGAATTAAAGTAGCAACAAATATATACAATTGAAGGTAGGGTAAAAGTTTTAAGAGTAAATGAAATGCAAAAGAGAGTTCTTAGAATCTATCTTTATTAAGCTGGATTATGACTGGAAAATTTTTGATGCTAGTTCTGAAGAAAACTATTGAGCCATTTGATATTTTTCCATTCATACTCCACATTTTTTTTTGTTTGTTTGTTTTGTTTTGTTTTGCTTTTGTTGTTTTTGAGGTTTTTCTTGGTACCGGGGATTGAACTCACAATCTCACACTTGCCATGCAGGCGTTTACACTACTGAGTTAAATCCCCAGCCCTGTTTTCTGAGACGAAGTCTCACTATGCAGTTCAGGCTGGCCTTGAATCATACAAATATGTCATTTTTCCAGCAAATATGAGTTTCCAAGAAAATTGATAATTCTGGATTTCACATTTATACAAATGTAATTTGAAATCTCAGCACTTTCAATACTACATTGCAATGTTGAATGCACTTGCAATTGTTGATTTCATTGTTCATTACTGAATATTAGTGGCAATACTCGTTTTATTAATATCTACTAGATTTGCCTTCTTTTTTTAAATTTTATTTATTTATTTATTTTTTGCGACACCAGAGATTGAACTCACAACCTCGCGCCTGCCGGGGTAGGCACTAAAGGCACTGAGCCAAACTCCCGGCCCCTAGATTTGCCTTCTTTTGTTAATCTTCAAAACAAGTACATGCATAGGCAAGGAATTAAGTAGAAAAAAATATTATGCTTGTACTCAATAGAGTACTCTTCCAAACTCGTTTCAATAATTTTCACATTTTTCAATATTCTGCCATATGTTTAAGATACAGACCACACTATTAAGTTTTATGTAAAATTTCCAAATTCTTTTTTATTCTTTTACTAATAATACCTCTTAGAATGGTTATGGATTATATTTTATAAAGAATTGTTTAGTAGCTGCATTTTATTATGCTATGAATCTATAAGCATAGAATTCTAATTAGGTATGGTTGTTGTCTATTTTTATACAGTTGTAATCTTTTGTTTATAAAATCATTACTCTTATAATTTCGGAACAGGAAGTAAAGTGAGATTATGTTTTACATCATCATCTTACTAGCTAAATAGTGCGTTACAAAATTGAATGCATTACTGAATCAAGCAAAAGCCTTAATTTCCTGTTAATATGTATTTTCTCTTCAGGGACATTTGTCATCCAGGTGACAGCAAGTGACGCAGATGACCCTGCTACTGGCAACAATGCGCGTCTCCTCTACAGCTTACTACAAGGCCAACCGTATTTTTCTGTTGAACCAAGAACAGGTATTTGTGAATAAGACAGAATACAATTCAAACTCATTTTAAAGCAGGCAAATGTCAGCAAAAATTATCTGCTTAGAAATACATTTTATATTAGACCTAAACATTAGATAAATGAGTGGGCATTGATTCTTAAACATTTAATTATTCTTAGAATTTAACCTGCTTTTCTAAGATCAGAAGACTGGACTTTCCATTGTCATTCTTATGTGATTCATGTATAAAACATTAGTGTTATAAAACATGTGTAAGGATTCTTATAAATCAATTAGAAAAGTGACAGCCTTACTGAGAAATATGAACAGACACGAACAATTGCTTAAAAACAGGATATATGAAAGATTTCTTAACCACATTAGTCAAAAGACACATGGAAATTAAGATTACAGTGAAATACATGTTCATATTGAACCAGATAAATGATATTAAGTATGCATGTTAGGTCAGATGTTTGAACTGTTAAGAGTCATTCACTTATAAAATGCATCTTTTAAATTTTAATTTATATGAATACTATACTTGATTATGTCAGTGTTTCTCCAATTTGTATTAATCAGTCAAATGCCTAATAAAATATAGTGTATAATTTATCTATCTATCAAACATATATATTGAATACATAAAATTTATATAACAATAATTCATCTAACAAATATGGTTTGTTTTGTGCAAAATTAAGATTGAATATATGAGTCATCAGTTTAGGAGCTGATGGTATTCAAAAATGAAAGAATGTCAGAATTTATTACTAAAAAGTGTAAGAAATACAAGAAATAAAATTTCTATTGTTGTTATTAGAGGAAATATTATTTCCTATTTGTGACATAAGACGTTTGAATAACTAAATCATTTTGTTGAATCTTCAAATATTTCTTATTTATTCATTCATTTAATAAATATTAAAAGTTTCAACTTTTCTCAATTAAGAGTTCTTGAATCATATTCTAATGAATGTGATGAGTCCCTGTGTTCTAAATTTTTCCAAGGATGGTGCATTCATTTTATTATTTGTAATGTACAGGAAAGACATTATTTCATTACATGTGGCAAATTTTTTAAAATTCTAAGGTTTAGCTGGGCATGGTGGCACACCTGTAATCCCAGTGTTCGAGAGGCTGAGACAAGAGGATTGTCATGAGTTCAAGGCCCGCCTGGGCTGTATAGCAAGACCCTGTCTCAAAATGCAAAAACAAAAACAGAAACAAAAACAAAAGCAAAACCAAAAACAGCAAAAAGGATTGAAGATTGTTCCATGCTTCAAATGCTAAGGGTTAACCAGGAACTGTGGGTAATGCCTGTAATTGCAGTAGAACTTGAGGTTGAAGCAGGAAGTTTGGAAATTGGAACTCAACCTGAACAGATTAGTGATTTCATAGCACAGTGTGAATGTCCTGGGTTCAATCCACAGCAGTGCCAAAAAACAAAATTCAAATACATTAGGCTTTAAATTTTCCACAGTCCTGGTTGATAAAGGTTTTGTGCTAGGCAGTAAAAAAATGTACTGGTTATTTACAGGTTTAATAGTGTGACTTTGCTAATAATAACTAAGAAAAAAGAAAATAAGCATAAAACTTTCATTCTAGGAATTTATAGATAGGTAGTAAACATATGTATACTTGCAAATGTGTACATTAAATGTGTAATTTTTAAGTGGAACAAAAAAACACATAGTAGGAGAAAAATAAAGCAATGTAAGGCTGTGTGGTCAAGGCAGAGCACAGAGAAAGCAGAAAGCTGTACTGAACCTATTCCTAAGGGAAAGACAGAGTGGACCGGAATTCCAGGTTCTGGGAGAAAATGTGGCTGAAAGTCTTTTGAGAATATTGGACTAATTGGATGGCAGTTCATATGATATTTTAGGAAGGATCGACCAGCATTCTTAGTGTTGAGAAGTCTACACTCTGCGTAGAGTTGATGTTGAATGTACTATTGTTATTGTTATTGTTCTCCAAGACAGTGTCTGTCACTGTGTAGTTGTTTGACATACAGTAAAAGGATGATGGCATGGTGGAATTCTTAAGGGATTAATGAGGAAGGTGTTATAGATAATAAGAAAAGAGTAATTAGAATTTTATTGTATTTTAAAGGAATCATACGAATAGCTTCTAAAATGGATCGAGAACTACAAGCTGAGTACTGGATAATTATTCAAGCCAAAGACATGATTGGGCAGCATGGCGCATTGTCTGGGACTGCAAGTGTGTTAATTAAACTTTCAGATATTAATGACAATAAGCCTATATTTAAAGACAGTAAGTAGAAAACATGATGCACTTTCATTAGAATGTATATACAAGTATGTTGAATGCAGACAAATGCTAGAGTTCCCATTGTAAATCCACTATGCCTGCTGAAGATTTGCATAAATTAAATCTTGTAACAGTTCCAAGGTATAATTGAAACTACGAAAGTCAAAGAGAAATGAAAGGATACTGTAAGATGTTCTATTGATGGGCAGACAAGTTGCCACACATTCCATGGCTTACAACAAGCTAGTTGTATCAAGAAATCCTGGTGTGAGTCTATGCAGACTGTGTCCAAGGTGTCTACAAGGATTGTGTTATTTTTAGAAACTCTAGGGTAGGAAATAAAAAAGCAGATAAAAATAATAGATATGTATAAATGTGTGTATATGTATATGTGTTCATAGACGTATATATTCAGCTATATCATGGCTTTCTAGGTGTTGGTAATTGATATATAGAAATAAAATTGTCTTTTGATTGCTTTTTGTTCTTCTTTCTCCATTGTCTTACCCATTCCTCAAAGTCAAGTAAAATTATAGGCAGTTGAATGCCTCAAGTGAAGTTTTATTTTCACTGATTTCCTAGTAGTACAATAGTGAATGTATAATGAATATAAGTTGGCATCATGCAAATTTGTTTTCACATTCTGGGTTTGCCATTCATTAGGTATATATGCTTGAGAATGGCTAACAATGTGTAGACAGATCCACAAGGATATGCTTCTAAATATTGTAGAAACTATTCTGCCCCGGTTAGGTAATTCTTTCCATGAGAGGATTGTCTCATCTCCTGGCTATTCCGGAAAAATAGTTATACATCATACAATGATGTTTTTTTCAACAATTAGCAGAGGTCCTTTCAGATTATTATGGACCTGAAAAATTCCTATCCCTTAGTATTTTTAGTGCATCTTTCTATGTGAATACCACTGTGTTACAGTTGCCTATCGTGTTCCGCACAGTAAGATGCTGCACAGGTTTGTAGCTTGAGACGAACAGATTTCCCTACATAGCGTGGGTATGTAGTAGGCTATGCAATCTGGGTACACAAGGATACTGTACGATATTTGCACAGAATCAAAAACTTCCCAGGATGTATTTCTCAAAACATAGCCCCAGCCAGGCATGGTGGCGCACGCCTTTAAACCCAGCACTCGGGAGGCTGAGGTAGGAGGAGTGTTGTAGAGTTCAAGGCCAGCTTGGGCTACAACACGAGCGTAAGGCCGGCACGAGCTACACAGTGCGAACCTGCTTCAAGAAACTAGGGCTGGGAGTTTGGTTCAGCAGCTTAAGTGCCTGTCTGGCAGGTGTGGGTTGTGAGTTCAATCCCCGGTGCCACAAAAAAAAAAAAAAAAGCCCCACTTTTAAGCAACACATGACTGTATTACAGATCTAGATTTTTGTTTCTGCTGTATGATTCAATTTTGCACCCAAAAAATAAAAAAAGAAAAAATTTTAGTTTAAAAGTTTGACATTGTTATGAGCAAAACCAAAAATTGCTTGTCTTTGAATGGGTTACCAGTAAAAGGTGATAGTTTGTAACTTCAGCTACGTGTTGTGAAATGTGTAAGGAATATTTTGGTCTCTGCACCATGAATTTGACTTCCTAAAGAGAAAAATATCTAATTAAAGTTAAAATAGAAGGACCTTATAAAATATTTGCCATATGATAGGTAAAAAAAATAGTGATGAATACATTAGACATGTCAAGGCCAAGTTCAAGATATTGGTGAAAGGGTTCATAGAAGGCTCTGAAAGGCGGAACTCACAAGGAAACCTGAACCCAAAGTTACTTGTGAAGGTTCTACTACTGTTACTGATTTCTTTTTGATATTTTACAAAGTTTCTTTTCAAAAATATTATCAGAAAATTAGAATATTTAAAATATATTTTAAATTCTCTTATTTACTCAAAATCCACATGTAAAATGATGACATTACTATTGTCAGACAGAGTTGAGTGTGAGTGACCCTGACATCTGCTTCTTCACCCATGTGTACATCAGGTTTCTCTGTTGAAATCCTGTTTGCCTCATCTCAACTGAGATGTCCTTTGTGTATGCCCACACCTGTGGACTACATCTCTTGACCTTCAATCTGTGACATTACTCAAGGATCCCTCTCCTTATGTTGACAGTTTCCTTCTTTCTGGATCACTACTATTAGCACTCAAACATTTGTGATTATTTTTCTCTCATTTTTAAAACAAACCCATACCAGAAATGCTTTCTTGATATCGCTTCCATATTTAGCTAGGAAGACTTTGTTTTTTGTTGTTTGTGTTTTTTTTTCCTTTTGTTTTTTTTCCCCTCTTAGAGAAAATTTCCTAACAGTGTTGTGAACACTTTCCTCTGTTACTGTTTTCAAAATGGCAGTCAGTCCATTTGGGTTTCATCCAAACCATTTAACCAAGTAGATTTCATTCATATCAATAATGCAAAAACCAATACTAATGTCAATTTTTAGTTATAATATAGTTTGGTTTCTTGACTTCATTTGATAAAGTTGAGCTCCCCTTTGAAGAAACACTCTCATTCTCATTAGATTTTTCTTCTAGTTTAGCTAGTCACTTTTTTTAATTTGCTGTTTCTACTTCATCTCTATATATTGTCAACTTTGCAGTATGTATAAGATCAAACCTTTGAATTTACTGCTCAGATTAACACACTTATTCCTTGACCTTATTGACCTATATGGCTATAAAAATGATCCTTGTGCTGAAAATTTTCAAATGTATAGTTCCATTCTGAATTCTCTCAGGAGTTCCACTGATATGCATCTACCTTCCTACTCATCATCCTCATTATCAGGTTAAGCAGATGTAAAATTTAGCATTTAATGTATTTTATTGAGCTCTTGATCTTATCTTCCTTCTCCAAACTTCTTCTTCCTATAGATTTTCCCATGCACATCACTAACAATTCTGGGTTTCATTCTTTCAAGCTGCCGTTTTGCTTATTCAATACAATCACCGCTGTAGGAGAAGATTTAATAATACAATTCATATTGCACTAGCCATGTTCAGGTCAGTTCTAAACTCTCTCCAGCTTGACTTGGTGTTCAGTTCTGCAGAGTTCCCCTAATTTCTGATTTTTTGTATTCTGTGAGCAAATTCACACACATACACACATGCACACACATACTCACCCCATATGTGAGTAGAAAATTCTTAGAGGCTCAAATGTTATTTCTTGTTTTCATTTTTTCTTTCTCAGGACAAGCATTCAATCCTCTGAAGGCCTTGTTGGTTCTGTGTTAAAAAACACTTTTCACTGCAGTGCCTCTATTCCTACCTCGGAACACACCACCACTTGAATTTGTTTCTAATAGTGCAATATGCAGTCATCTACTCTCTGCTTATGCCTTCACTCTATTTTATTTCACTATTGCCTCATTGATCCTGTTAAAATGCAAAGTCAGATGCCAACATGTCAATGTCTTCTCATCTTAGTTCCCTTGTCCTTTGCAGGTGTAATGCTGCACAAATTGGCAAAATATATTGTCTTCAAGACGTTCCAACTCCTCGGAATTAGCAGTCTTCTGGCTCCCAATCAACCTGAGCAGACACTGAGTCTTTAGTTGTCTCTAGGGACTCCACAATCTTCTACATACTTCTACATCCACATACTATCAACTTTTCATCATTTTTCCTTTATATTTCCGCTATGAGTAACACAATTAAAGCACACAGCCTCGAACTCAGACTTAAAACTCACCTATTTGTCTTTAGCCTTTCAAAACTTTAATGGGCACTTAAATTCATCATCAATTTCAGATATCAGGGAATATTCAAGTAAACTGAAAACTCTATCGCATTTCATAATGGATGGTGGAAAGATACAGTACAATGACAATGAATCAGGAATGTTTGAGAAAATGTGTGAATGAATGGAAATTTGGAGCTATATGTTATGGTTATAAGATTTTATATATATATATATATATATATATATATATATATATATATTGTTTTGTTTTGTTTTGTTTTGTTTTAATACGGGAATACGGGACCCAGAACCCATGACCTGATGCTTTTCAGGCAGGCGCCGTGCCACAGAACTATATTTCTGGCTCTACTTAAGATATTTTTAAAAGTAAAGATACTCAGGAAATTTAGAAAATGTTCCCTGTTTTAAGAAATGAAAAAAAAAGGGTACAAGTAAATATACACACTCTAAGAGATACTGAAATTTAGAACAAGAAACTGAAAGAGTAGGTGTAGGTTTTCCTACAGATCATAAAAAAACAAATACTATAAATGGAAATGTCACATATTACTGTTTTTATGCAAAATACCTTATGTTTTTTTTTTCTCTAAAGGTCTTTATCGCCTGACTGTCTCTGAATCGGCACCCACTGGGACAACTATAGGTATAATTACAGCCTATGATAATGACATAGGGGAAAATGCAGAAATGGATTACCTCATTGAAGATGATGAATCTCAAACATTTGACATCATTACCAATAATGAAACCCAAGAAGGTATAGTCATATTAAAAAAGGTAAATATATTAAATTTATTTGCTTTGCAGAATGGTGCAAAATCAAATTAGAAATATGCGTAATGATTTTATGTTGGTTTTTTGCTCCATTAAGTAATTGAATGAAAATCCATGATGTATAGTTTAGAAAGGAAATGAATTAAGAGACAAAATTTTTAATAGGGTTTTTTGAATGGTATAAAAAAATGTTAAAGCAAAAGATTTTCAAATAAAGAGTGTTTTCTTAAAAAAAGCTTAAATACCAGAAAATTAATTCTCAATTCCATATTTACACCTGTAAAAGTATAGCTTTAAACCTAAATGAGAACAGGGAGATCTTCTGCAAAGGAAAATGGACTAAGAAATATTAGGATGAGAAGTAATGGGATGGAGAAGGCAGGGGAATGTAAAAAGAAATAAAGTGTATATGTCCATGGACCAGCTTTGCACAATGAGTGTATTCATCAGGTGCTTCAAACATAAACTAATAAAAATGAAAATATAATTATTTCATGCCACTTGATGAACAGAGATTTGTGATAAAATACAAATAATATTTTATGTCATTTTAATGACAATATCAAAGAAATTTATTCATAGAGAGAGTGCAAAACCAAACTGAAAAGTAAGTGACAACTGAACAAAGAAAGCTTTTCTCCCCTTTATAGCGTTTTGGGTTATGAAGGTCACTTATTCTGTGCATACTGCTTTCTTTGTAGGAAGTGGATTTTGAGCAGCAGAGCCATTATGGCATTAGAGCCAAAGTTAGAAACCGCCAAGTAGAGAAGGAGCTCATGGACTTCCACATGGAAACTTCCAGCACTTACATTCGGGTCCAAGTGGAAGATGTTGATGAACCTCCTGTTTTTCTGCTCCCATATTATGTATTTGAAATTTTTGAAGAAAATCCACATGGATCATTCATAGGCATAGTGTCTGCCACAGATCCAGATCAAAGGAAATCGCCCATCAGGTGAGTCTTTCTGTGTAAAGAGTTGAGCTCTGCATTAGTAAATGAATAAACATCTGTTAATGAGGAAATCAAGTTTCATGCAAATATAAACAAGGATATGCCTCATCTCTATCTATTTGAATACTTAATATGTTTGCAATAATTTAAACAAACAAGTTAAAATACATTCATTGTCGTTTAAGATGCATTGAAATAGGTCATTGCAAGCATGTGCCGGAAATAGGTTTAAAGAAAAAAATAAAATAAATTTAAAGAAAATTATAATTCACTTTCCTAATTAGAACAGGGACTGACAATGTAGGTCAGAATACAACCATTACTGGTCAAGATGTGGCTTACTCAATTACTATTAAATTGAAATGTTGGTCAAAATTTGAAGTTTTGCAAGTGTGAGAAGGTGTAAAAGTGATATAAGTATAATGACTTAGAAAAAAATGTTACAATAGAAAAGTGCTGTCTCTTAATATAGTCTGTTTTTTAATTATTATGTTGTGGTTTTCTTTTCAAAGTGTGAATTGTATTCTTCTTGAATATAAAAATGATTTTAATGTATTTATTATCATCACCTTTTCTCATTCACCTATCTTTTACAAACCACAATCGAGAGAATTACACAAATTTGCTAGTATTGACTGAAACCTGACCAAGTTTTGCAATGTGGAGACTTTGCTGGTACACTAAATGAGCACTATTCATATTTGATGCAGAGGGATCTTTCTACTGTTTATTTGTAATCTTTATTCATACAATGCTGCCTTTCGATATATAAATAGTTCTTGCTTGATTGTAGTGGTTTTAGCAATTGTGTGTGTTTAATTATAACCCCCCAAATCAATTGTGTATTTAAAAAGATTTTACCTACTAATCTATTAATTGTTCTTTTGAGAATGCAAAGTAATATAGAATTTTAAAATCCTGGATGATTAAGATTTTCAGTGTGTTATCATTTATAATAATAAAGTTGTGGAAACTAATCTTAGAGATGTGATTAAGGGAAAAATTATGAATGATTTATAATGATAATTATAAAGCATAAATTGAAAACATGATATGCATTTCATAACATAGAATTAAGCATTGCATATCTACTATATGAAAAAATACTATGCATAAATGAGAAAAAGAAGCAGAGTAGAGCGAAATACTACCAGGTTATGTGTTTTATGGCATCACCATTAAGGGGTGCATAGCTTTTTGCAACTAAAATATTTTAATGATTATACCAATTATTATTTTCAAAATAATTTATGGTTGCCTATCAGAGGAATGGCTTTCAATAATAAAGTTTCCTTCATTTGGAATTGCATTTTAAATGAGACAGTTTGATGAGACTGGGGTGGTGGTGCACACCTGTAATCCCAGAGCTCGGGAGGCTGAGGCAGGAGGATCATTGTGAGTTGGAGACCAGCCTGGGTTACGAAGTGAGCTCAAAATCAGCCTGAACTGCACAGTGAGACTCTGTCTCAAAAAGACTAAAATAAATAAATAAATAAATAAATAAGATAGTTTAACACACGTACGTTGAAATCACTGAGAATACAGGAGTTTCCTTTACTGGTGTTTTTACCCATATGGTAGAGCTTGATTTACTCAGTCTATAAAGTTTATCATGAAAGTACAATCAGATCAGTACATTGTAGAAGATCTCTCTCTCTCCCTCCTTTTTTCTGTCTGTCCATAAAATACATGTACACAAACTGTAAGATGATTTCAATTTGAGCTACAATTTGACAATATGCCATCTTTGGTTCTCATTCCATAATAAGAGTTGGGACAACCAAAGGAAATACTAAGATATTATATTTTAGCCTTAGGAATGTTCCACTGTTTAGAGGAAAAAGAATAGCACATAACAAACAAAGTCTTTCTTTGCCTTTCCTTTTCTTTCTTTTTCCTTCTTCCTTCCTTCCTTCCTTCCTTCCTTCCTTCCTTCCTTCCTTCCTTCCTTCCTTCAAAGTATCCCATTTTACCTATGAAGAATCACTTAGTGTTTTGTGGAAGCATGAAAATTCCTAGGTTTGGTTTCAGTCCTGAATGAAATCAATAAACTAATTGAACAAAATACTCTCGTTATTTGTTAAGGTCAGGAAAACTTTAGAGTAAGGTCTGCCCTGAAGTGAATAAAATTAAGCTGCACAATGAATAGTTTGAAAACAGGAGTACACATATAAAGGAATCAGGCCTTATTTAGACGTGAAGATGAGATGACACAGTTGTTGTAAGGTCTCCAGGGAATCTCTGTAACAAAATTAGTATCACAAAACTGAAAAGAAATTTACAAGACATGTCCCTTATAATTGTCAATTTATCCCTAATATCATATATTACTATATCTATGTCCCCAAATTTATATATTCAAATTTTAAAGCTTTATGTAGTGGCATTAGAAAATAGAACCAATGAGAGGAATTAATTCAGAAGGGTGGAGTCCCCATGAATGGGATTAATGCCCTTATGAAAGGAATCCTGGACAGAATTCTCACCCATTCTGCTAATTATGGAAAAATAGAAAGGCTAGCAGTTTACAATAGAATGGAAGAAGTTTCTTACCTGGACCCAACTCTTTTGGCATCATCATCTTGCACTACTAGCCTTGATGCATTTGAGAAATAAATTGTGGTTTTTAAAAAAAATGTATGATGTAGCAATTTGTACCAGCAATTGAGGTAACACAATTATCAAATAGTGCAGAAATCAAGCATAAGAAATATGATAGGTTTTGTCATTATTGCAACAATTTTTTCTTTGTGCATTTTTGAAATTTTCTTATAAACAAAGCCTATACTCAAAGTTTGAAGTCTTTTCTGAATGTAAGAAAGATAGACATTACTATTCTACTAGCAAAATTGAACCAAGTTAACGCAAAGGAAGCAGATCACAGAAAATAAAAAAGATTAAATCAGAAAGATGAAAATAAAACAATAGCAAAATGATATACAGAGGCTGGTTCTATTCAAAAATTTGAAAAATATATTAATTGCTACCTAGATGAGAGAGAGAGAGAGAGAGAGAGAGAGAGAGAGAGAGAGAGAAAGAGAAACTGAAAGACTGGGGGGAGGGACAAAGAAGCAGAAAAAGGAAAAAACATCGATTTTATCAGAAATAAAAAAATTAGTGATCAGACTGATGTTTGAAAAATTATATGCAATGGTATGAACTCTGTGTCCACATATTCAAGTTAATTTCTTACAACTACAGAAAATTACATGAAAAGATAATTAATTTCATTAAT
>RJWM01009039.1:0-15137 GCA_004363535.1 Dasyprocta punctata
TTGACTGTTGTAGTTTGTTATTTATCTTACATAGCAGCATTAGTGCAAAGTAATGCTAGAGCTCCCCCTAGTGAATTTTGATACTACCAAAATATGAATTTTTGAAATGCTGTAAAATGGGTCTTTTTATGAAATCTAGTTTATATTTTAAAAATATACATGCTTATTAACAAATCATAGGACTACAACTGCCAGTTAAAAGGCAATTGGCCAGCAGTCATACTTAAAACTTGGAGGACAGGTTTCACTGAGACCAGTCTGGCCTGATGCCCCCTCTATACTCGAGAGGGGAATATCAGGTCTGTCATTCTTAATTTTCTTTAGGGTCTGATCTTCCACTAGCCCAGGCTGATAATTCATAGGAAAATTGCCTCAATACTCACCATAAACATAAGAAGAAAAGATTTTCTTTTTCTGATCTCATTTTTGATCTTTTCCTGTTGCTTTGTACTTTGGTTTTTGGAGGTATGTTTCTGCTAAAGATAAGAGAGGAATGAACCATAAACTGTCTCAACTGTCCCTCATATCCAACAACTAAGAACTTTTAAATTGAGGCCATAGAAGATGAGTGTTTACTGCTGCTGAAGACAGGGAATTAATCTTAGATGAGGAGCACATACCCTGTCTCTGGGTCAGATGAGACATCAACATTTTGCCCCTACACGAGAACACCCATGAGAATGATGTCACCACTTAAGTGTTCTGGGCACAGTCTCCTCAGTATGGGAAACTGAACCTGCAATGCTGAGGGAAAAACTGACTTCTGGGTGAGACCAGAGGGCTGTTTCCAAGTACAACATTTAAGGGACCAAAACACACTCAGTTTAAGGGAGAATGTGTGACCTCCTGGCTCTCTCTCCCCTCCTAGGCCTAGTTCTCATCATTCTGTGTTTGGAAAGGGAAGTACTTTTGCTAATGTATAAATTGATTGCTGAACAACGGTGCAGGTTTTTTTTTTGTTTGTTTGTTTGTTTGTTTTGTTTTGTTTTCCGCAGCACCAGGGATGGAACTCACAACCTCGCACCTGCCAGGGCAGGCGCTTAAGCCACTGAACCAAACTCCTGGCCCTGGTTTTTTTGAGGCAGGGTCACACTATGTAGCTCAGGCCAGCCTTGCACTCACGTTGTAGCCTAAGCCAGCCTCGAACTCGCAATGCTCCTCCTACCTCAGTCTCCCAAGTGCTGGGATTAAAGGTGTGCACCACCACACCCAGCATGGGTGCAGGTTTTAACCTGTAAGTTTCATAAGTATATTACAAATATAGATACATAGAAATTTTAGAGTAGATTATGAGTAAGACTTAACCTTGTCTTGCTGCCAAGAAGATTTCCTAGGTAATTAAGTAAACAGCACAAATGTCTTGGGGACTTTTTTGTGCTAGGGCCCAGGGCAGGATTTTTCTGAGCCATTATTTACCTTAATTTAACTCTAGAGGTGATCTCTTTCATGGGTTGGGAAGTGCTATAACCACTTCCAATTTCCCCCTTTTTTTCCCTCACTCTTTTTCAAAGAAGTAGAAAGCAGTTGTTCAGGTCTCTTAAATATTGGTTTAATTTTTGCTAGCAATGCTTCCTTCTTTAAACATGACTGTTATAGCTAAAATCAGTTGTAGCTTGTGCTTTTGGAGACACATGCTAGAGTTAGGAGTGTGAGTTTCCAGAAAAGACAGGGGCATGTGTTAGTAAGGGTAGCTAGTTAGACCTGACCTATCTTCTGATCATTCTCCAGACAGCAGCCATGTTCCAGAGCAGGTTTCTGTGGAAGACACCTTGAAAAGATATTAAAAGCAAAAAGGGATTAAAGCGGAATGTTTTTCTGTTTTCCTCCACCCATGTTTATGTGTCCTTTTCACTCAGGGACCTCAAACAGATGAAACAAGATTTAAGAAAGTTTTCAGATGACCTTGATAAGTGCATTGAGGTCTTTAGGAGATTTACTCAGACCTATAACCTACACTAGAAAGATAATGATACTATTAAATCAAACACTGACTTCTAATGAGAGGCAAGCAGCATTACAAGCTGCTATTACATTTAAAGATAAATATCATATTGTTAATTTTAAAAGGCCAGAGGACAGTCAGCCAGGAGAACAGCCAGTTCCTACTGGAGCCCAAGCAGTACTTACACAAGATACCTCGTGGCCTACCAACCAGGCTAGGGATTAAAATAAGAAACATCTTCAAATGTATATTCTTAAAGTCTAAGAAAGATGAAAAATAAGCCCTTTAATTAATTTAAATTGTCAACAATTCATCAAGAAAAAGATGAAAACCCCTTTACCTTCTTAGATCATTTATAAGAAGCACTAATAAAACATACATTCCTGCCTCCTGATTTGGTAGAAGGACAAATTATTCTTAAAGACAAGTTTAATTTCTAGTCAGCTTCAGATATTAAAAAAAAAACTATAAAAGATGGCTTTTGCTCCAGAGAGCTCACTTGATATGTTAGTGAGAATTGCCTCTCAGTATTTTATAATTGAGATCAGGAAGAGGCCAAGAACAAAAACAAAGGGACCTCTACTCCCAAAAAAAGTAGCTGCCATGGTTGTGACCTTAAAAGGAATAGATTCTCAGTCTGATTCTCATGACTCCAAGAAGAGCTCAACAACTGAACTCACCTGCTACTGCTGCAGAAAGCTAGGTCACCTTAAGAAGTACTGTGACAAAAACTCTCATGACAAGAGGACCCCTGAGCCATGCCATGATTGCAAAGATGACCACTAGAAGTCAGACTGCCCTCTAACATGGAGGTCTTGGGGATCAGACCCATTTTACCAGCTGGTCCTGCAATATTGAAGGGCCTTGGAGCAATCTCTGCCTTCTCCCTCTGGCTGGACTGTCATCTGCTTGGAGGAACCCTGGATAATCATGACTACAGAAAAAGAAAAAAAACAGCCTGCTGCTGGACACTGGCATCTGTCACTTGGTCCTCTTTTTTGAACTGGCCTTTCTTCCAGCCATCATATTTCAGTAAAAAGAATCACTAGAGAAGAGATAACTCTCTATTTCTCACAACCCTTGGGCTGGGTTACTCTTATCTCATTCCTTTTTGACTATGTCTAGAAGTCCAGTTCCCCTCCTGGGGACAGACATCTTATCTCACTTAAATACCATAAGATATATACCCAGATCAAGTATACCACCTCCCTCTCATGGAGACAAAAATAAATCATAAAGTACAAATACTAAAGGTAAAATAAGAAGAGCAGTAAGAGTGACTCCAGTTCAAATACAACTTAAAGATCTCACTATTTTTCCTCACCAGAGGCAATATTCTCTGAGGTTTGAAGTTTAAAAAGGACTGTTGTCTATAATTAACAACTTAAGGGCACAGAGTTTACTTATAGTTTATGAAAGCCCTTGCAACACTCCAATCTTGAGAGTTCAAAATCCTAATGGAGAGCAGAGGTTGATGCAGGACCTTAGATTGGTAAATGAGGCAATAGTCCCAATTCACCTGGTGGTACCTAACCCATACACCCCCCTTTCTCAGATCTTGGAAGATGGCAGTTAATTTTCAGTGTTAGATTTAAAAGATGCCTTCTTTTATATTCCTTTACATACAGATACCTAGTTTCTTTTTGCCTTTGAATATCCTCAAGACCATGCCTCTCAACTGACTAGGACTGTACTTTCTCAAGTATTTAAGAGTCAGTCGTCATCCTTTTGGGCAAGTGGTTTCCCTTGAGTTGGCATGTTTTGAATTTTCTCAAGTCACAGACATCTGATTTCTGGATCATATACTGTCATGTGCCCTCACAGAAGGGCTCTGTAGCCAAGGGAACTGTTCTCTGCTAAAGTTTCTAGCAGGTAGAGCTTACAATGTCTCTAGGTCTAAGGCACAACTTTGCACTTTGAAATAAAATACTTGGGTCTCATCATATCTAAGAGAACCCAAAGACTGAGGGAAAAGAAAATAAAACTAATAATTTATTTCCTGCAGCCCAAAACCCTAAGACAGCTAAGAAGATTCCTAAAAATTATAGGTTTTTGTCACCTTTAGATAGCAGAGTATAGTGATCACATGACCCTCTCTCAGCTTATAAAGGAGGCCCAAAAGGAAGATATTCATATTTTAACCTGATTCCCAAACTGTATCCCGGAAGTTTAAGCAAGTGCTCCTAAAAGCCCTGGCAATGAGCTACCTACAAAACATTGTTTCAATCTATGCTGATGAAAGGCGGGGCATGGCTTTGGGTGTGTTTATGAAGGATCGAAGACCTACTCAACAGCCCATAAAGCATCTGAGTCATGAATTAGACAAGAAGGATTTTCTTCTTCCCATGTACACTTGCTATGTGATCTGTTTCTCCGGTAGATCAATACTCCCTGGGTGGCTTTATTGGCAGTCTTATTGGTTGAGGATAGTTCTGACCCACCTCATGATTTTACTATAAAACTTCCTTTGAGAAGTGGGCTCATTGGCAACTCACTTTTGGGTCCCTTCCTGTCTCAGGAGCTATCTCTCTCAATAAATTTTTCCTACTCTCAATTACTATTGTTCCTTAAAATTCATTCTTTGATTTTGGGAAACACGAACTCTGCATATCTGATGTCTAGCAGGCTGGGAGTTATATTATTGCCCCTGTACCACCTGAACTCTTCTATAACACAGTTCCCCTGCTCTGCTTCCCAGTCTCTATGAACTAAGTACTTTTCCTCCTCCTTGTCATTCTACCATGACATTTCTGCCTTGGAACCAGCTACCCATAGGCTAAATCCCTTTAAATGGGAAAAACTAAATTTCTCCTCCTTTAAGTTGTGAGCGCTGGGGAGTACGTCCAGCAATGGGAAAGCTGACCAGTACATCTCCCTCAATCACACCTGCCCTTTATGCCTCAGCTGGTCACAACTAGAACCCATATTTGGACTTTCTGCCCAACTTATTTACTCCTACTTGAGTCCTTTACTTGAGCACAGATGAGGGACTGACATAAGACTTTTTAGAGGTCTCCATCTTGTACTGTGCTTATCACAGTGCCTTGCACATGTAGGCATTGCACAGCATTTGGTGATTTGAATGACAAAATTTTGAGTATGTTGAGAGTTAAGGCTGTAAAATAAAGGGGATAAGAGTGCAGAGAACACAGAGACTATTGAAAACTGCATTGGAATTTGAGAGAGAGGGGTGGGGGAGGGTGCTGTGAGGGATAGAATTGGGAGAAGTGCTGGCAGGGTGCAGTCTGAAGACCCTTGAAGAGCCCAGGAAAGATCCAGACCTGGCATTATCTCATTATCACATTAAAGGGCCTGAGTCCAGGATGACTGCCCTTTGTTGACAGATACTTGTTTGATCTTATAAAGGAATGTGGGGAGAGAAGTTTCCTATGGCTTCCTGTGGAATTGCTTTGCATTTCACAGAGAAAGCTCTCTAAATTACAAATGAGAAATGAATGTGAAGTGATTAACTGCCCCAGATTCTACAAAAAAAAAGAAGGCAAAATAGCACGAGTAACCATTTAACCATTGGAAACATCCAAAGACAGCCACTATAGAGACAAACATGAAAGACCCAAGGAACCCCTACTGACTGAGAAGGCAGGTGATTTTCAGGAGCTTAAAATCCACATGCCTGAACCAGAGGGAGGAAGGGAATTCTTTTGCTCTAATATGCTTGTGAAAAACCTTACACAAAGGGAACCTTGCAACCCTGAAGTTGTCCAGTAATTTCTCCTAAGTTTCCCTCCATTTGACCATAAAGCACAGAGGCCTGGAAAGCTTCTATCAACTCCCTACTTTAGAGAAAAGAAAGCAAAGAGCAGGGCTATGGCCAGTAGATGGTGAGAATACATCATCCAGTGGCTTTAACAGCAAAGGAGTGATTCACATGTATAACAAGGTTCGTGAATGTGGAAGCTCAATAACATACACAAAGACATAGGTTTAGATCCATGGCTCCTGTCTGCCATGTCATCCTCCCATGCCAACCTTGGGTTCTGAAAGAGGCTAACACTGTCTCAAGAGCCTCATCCATGGAAATGACACCAATCCATTCAGGAGGAGACCATCTGCCTCTTCCTGGAAATCTTCCTTTTTTTAAAAGTAATTTTCAACCAGGTTGGTGGTGCACACCTGTAATCCCAAGTACTCAAGAGGCTGAGGCAGTAGGATTATGAGTTCAAGGTCAGCCTGGGCAACTTAGTGAGATACTGTTTTAAAATAAAAAGTTGGAGGGCTGGGGATACAGCTCAGTGGTAGAACACTTTCCTAGCATATACAAGGCCCTGGGTTTGTCCCCAGAGCCCCCATAATTGTAGACCTATCAGTGATCACATGAGTTCCATGTGACCATTCTAAATCAAACAATGGACTGATTGGCTGACATCAATCAAGGGGCTGTAACTGGGACGGGCTGTCACCTGATGGGATCTAGCGTAGTCCCCACAAAGAGAAGATGGAGACCTCAATCCACAGAATAGGTAGTAGGTTCACAGAAATGCATTTTGGGATGTCAGTGAAAGGCATATAGTTTATGAGGCAGAGTTAAGGAAGTACTCAGGGAAAAGAGAGTACAGATGCTCAAGACAGAGGTGCACAGTGGCCTGGGGCTGGCAGTATTTATGAGTTCCTGGATGGGAGTGTCCTCAAGGTGGACAATCTAGGGGCCCTAGGACATGTATCCCTAGTGTCTGTCAGGTTATTATTAGTGGGCTAGATTAGTGTTACCAAATGTACTGAGCCTGTGGTTCTGCAAACATCAAGGAATAAACTCATGAACAAAAAAAGGAGGTTGGGGGATTTTACTGGAAATAAGAAGAAAAATAGCTTGCAGATTTACAGGAGGGGTCCAGAGTGGCCACATAGCCTCTCAATCCAGATCTAAATATAGATGAGCAGAGCTCAGAAACTGATCAATTGTTCAACTGCTACCTATCATAGGTGGATCTTGGGATATAAAATGACCAATTAGAACTCAGAATTCTAACCCAGTTCTTCAACATGGGGGGGGGGGCGGTTAAAGGAAACTGGGATTTTAAAGGAAAAAAGAAACTGCTTCTTTTGTATTTTAGGTTCCTCAAAACTCTGGAGCTAAGTAAGCAGCAGCTGTACCTCCCTTTAGTAGAGAGGGCGCTGCATCCTGTGTTGGCTGAGGAAGTTCATTCTTGGTCCAAAGTCCTAGTTCACTGTTTCTTCTTATTTTAGTTCCCATCAGCATGGCTGGTCACCCAACTCTATCTCAGGCTCTTCCCTGAGCTAACTGTCTCACTCATAAGCTAACCAAATAAACTATTTTTGACATTAAAAGGAAAATCATTTGCATGCATTTGAAGTTTAAAGATATGGTACCTAATTAATAATTTTGTTTTCTTGAGGATGAAAGTCTGTAGAATTTGTGAATCTATGGTATCAGAGGAAAAATGTAGGCTCAATTTATAGGCAAAGGGCACAGACCCACTTTATATCTTACATCTTTTTATCTTTCAGACTTAGGAATGTTTTGGAGTAAGTTTCCTGAAAGGCAAAAAAAGCACTGTACCCTTGGGTAACTTTGTGTCCCGAAGCTATATTTTCCTTAAAATAGAATTCTAAAATTAAAATTTTCCTTAGTTGAGCATGGTGGCACATGGAGACTGAGGCAGAAAGATCACCATGGGTTGGAAACCAGCTTGTGCTAATAGTGAGTTTAAGACCAACCTGCATTACATAGTGAGACCCTGTCTCAACTCTCCATAATAATAAATAATAAAATAAAAATTTTCTTGTTTCCCTTCTACCCATCTTTATTTCTTCTATCCTACCTCAGAGACACTGGAAGTCAGGGTTCCTGCAGGAGCTAAGTTTCTTTTAGGAGGAAAGAGTAGAGGTCAGAGGCCTTGTCTTTATGCAGTCTTTCATGACTTGATACTTTAATCTATTTATTAAATCAATAATAGTTTTTCTTCTCTAAGAAATCTCAATGGTTCTTCATTGTATTTCAGTGTTTTGTGGAATGTTCTGACTATGGTACAAAGAACACTAGCTCTGGGATCAGAAGATCCCGGTTCACATTTTTTTGCTGCATTACAAAGTAGTGCATATACTGCTAGGAAAGTCTCCTAATCTCCCTAAGGTCTGTTTCCTCATCTGCAACATGGAGATGACAATTTCTCATGTGAGTATTACAAAACACAAAGTACACAAAGTATGAAAAGAACCTGCTGTGGTGCCTGGAATAGAGTAGGTGATGATCCTTGCAAAGTTGACCTGTCTTTGAAATAGTGGCAGATCATGGCTCAGCTGCAGTGGGTTTGACATAGGGTGCTAGGGCGTGGCAAAACTGGCTGGGAAAGTGGGCATGACCTATTGATTACAAGATTCCAGAACACATGTGCGAACAGTTCCCAAAACTCTGCCCTTGGTCTTCTTGCCAGAACTCAAGCAGGTTTTCAACAGGATGACCTGAGGTGCGGGACCCCCGTACTGCATTTTGGAACGTGTATGTAGAAGTTCTTGTGAGTTTCCTCAAGAGTTGGACAGTATAAAGAGACACAGATGCCAAGAAAAACTTGCTATTGTGGCTTTCCTTATGATATCTTGCCCTGCTCTTACCTTTCTTTTATCTTACTTTTTCTTCTTTTACTCAGCCCAAACTCCCCCTTACTCTTCACTTTTACTTTTTCAAATAAACTTTGTTACTGTTTTTTGCTCATTTCATTCAATCCTTTGAGACAGGAAGAACCTGGAATCCAACTCCACAAGGAGAGGCAAGCAACCCCAAACCCAGGAATGTTTAATTGGTGAGCCACTTTAAGAAGGAGCTACCCAATAACAGGTTGACAGCTTTGTTTTCAGGGAAAACATATTAAATAATTAGCAGTTCCATAGCTTGCACATAGAAAACTGGTAGGATAGGTATTTTTCATAAATACTCAGGAAAGGAAACATGCAGATTAGGGGACTCCAAAAAGGAAAAGCTGGCATGCTATTTCTCCCTTCTCTGGGACTCATTGCTCCACTTGTTCATTAGGCTATGACAGTGAGGACTGTTGGGTTCAGAAGGGCCTGGATGGTGAAGCAATGTTTCCTCTGCTTTTCCGTGGTGCATGGGCCATCACTTCCTTTTTTAGCATCCATCACATTGTGTTACAGTTCTCACCCATACAGAATAATCTAGACTCAGTTCACTGTCTCCTACTAGATCATGAGTTAGCCTAAGCATCTCTTCTTATTTATTTTGTCTCCCTGAGGGAAATTCCAGGAATCTAGAAGCTTCTGTTTAGTATGTAAATTACAAAGAGGCACTGCCATCTTCCAACTGAATGTGACCCCTTTTAGTGCTACGATGAGGTCATAGGTTGTATCTCCTTGTGTGTTTAAGGGATGGCTGTGAAATGAACACAGCCACCCTCAGAAGAACCACTAGGAAGGCTGGGGAGTGCTGAGGCTCTGACCCACATTTCATTTTTAAGGGGCCTGCCATCTTCCTGCTGAGTCATTCCTTTCTTATCTCAGCCTCTCTTGGCAGCTCTCTTTTTTCACTCTTGTTCTTTGAAAGCAAATTCTTGTTCCTCTATTTTCGTTGAGTGGCTCAGAATTTATAGACTCAGCTTTCTTTGATTTGCTGCTTTTCTCCAGGAGCTATGTGTTTACCAGACTTCCTTTAAGAAGAATGTCTAGTTTTTCTTAACACTGTAATGATCTTGAGTTTTAGCTGTGGCAGTCCTACCCTTATTTTAGATTTCCACACTTTCCCCAAGCTGTAATATTTCCTCTCCAACAATGCTTCAGTTTTTGAATGGTTGAACTCAGAGCTATAGCTTTGACAATCTACAGCTCAGATTCTAGTTTGTCCCTTAATTAAAATGCTTATGCTCTTTTGCTCTCAATTAATACTTCAATGGGCCTGCTCAACAGTGAAATGTATTCAGTTGCTATATTTATTATCTGTAATCAGGAATAAGGTGGGTGGATTGTACTGGTGACACTAACAGAGGACCAGCATTTGTTTGGGGAAAGGGAGAAAAGGCATCATTGTGTTGTAACCCAAGTCCTGTCCTGAAAGGAAAAATATCCTTTTCTTTCTCCCTACCCTAAGCATATTGGTTAGGGCTCCCTAAATTTAGATTAGTAAAAGAAAACATACATATGTATTTAACATAAGCTTTCTTGTGACACAGGAATCTTCATAAACAAATGAAGACCTGAAGAGGTAGTAGGATTATAGACAGTTAAATTAGAAATTAATATGCTGGCAGAGAGGGGTGGGGCCTTTGAGAAAGTCAGCACAGAAAAATAAAGACATCACAATTGTGGCTGGAGAGAGCCATGCTCCAGGATGGAGATGCAATAGCCAGCCTGTTGGCCTCCCCTCCTTAGAGATAAACAGCAGAGATTAGATTGCAATGAGCATCACCTGGTCCAGTGGGCCAAGATAGGCATCAGACACATAGGTGGGTGACCAGAACAAGTGGACCCATTCTCCCTTCCCTTCCCCAAAATGCCTTTGTACTTGCCATGTGCCCTTGCTCTGTGACTTGTTTCCCTTACTTGATCAATATTAGCTAAGTGGCTATGATACAGGAGAAATATTACTCCCAAACTGTTAGATATCATACATGCTGAGTTTGTGTCCCCTGAAATTGAAGAGTGGATTCCAAGGGACAACAGAGGTTAAAAGTAGGAAAGGTTTATTAAATGATAGCTCCCAAGAGACAGGAGGGGTCTTGAAAGTGGGCTGCCGCTGAGGCCCTTTGTCAGGGGTAATTTATACAGCAAAGTCACAATGTGGATACAGTGGGGTGAAATGACAATCAACCTATGCAATCACAAATATAGCTGCTTAGCTAATATTTATCCAATATGGAAGCAAGGTACCTAACAAGGGTATATGACTGGCATCATTAACCATGGCTTATCTATGACTTCTAAAGCAGAAACAATTCTGGGAAGGGATGTTTTGGTCACCCACCTGGGGATCTCTGATGCCTGTATGGACTTAATGGACCTGGTGGTTCTAATTACAATATAATCTCAAGTTATTGTGTATCCCTTAGGGAAACACGCAGGCCTGGGCATTGCATTTTTATCTTGGGCCTGGCCTTCAGGCTGGCCTCTAAATCATAGTGATCCTCTTGCCTCAGCCTCTTGAGTACTGAGATTACAAATATGCACCACCACACCTGGCCATCTTTATTTTTTCTGCTGATTTCCTTGAGAACCCAATCTCTCTCTGACTGTATTATTTCTACAGTATCACAAGTATAGCTGCCTATGATAGCTCTACTTGTAATACTGTAGGCTGACTGAAGTTTGACTCACGTTGACCTGCATTGTGATTTTGCTGTGTAAATTACCCCCAGCCTTAGAGCCACCTGTTGAGGACCTCTCCTGGAAATCTAAGAGTGTTTCTTTTTATTTCCAATAAACTCTTCTAACTTCTTTCTTTGATTCACGAATGCATACCTCGATGTTGCAAGACTACGAACTTGATACATTTGACGTCTAGCAGGCTAAGAGTTCTATTTTTCCTGTATCAGGTAAACCTGAGTATTTTTTGTAGTAATTTTGAAGGTGAATGGAAAGTCATAGAAAAATGTGATGAGATGAAAGGGTATGACTTACCGCTACCAACCTGGGGGAAAGTTAGCGAATCCTGTTCGGATCTTCTCTGTTGTTCCTTTCCTCCAGATATAGAAAAGGCTCCCCTCCAGTGATCTGCTTCAGGGAAGGCCAGAAAATCTTTCCTAGGTTTTGTGACCTGTTTCAGAGTAGAAGGGAGGGGTGGTCAGTGACCCTCCTGATTCTACGGCTTTCTCAAATCTCTTCAGTTTAAAATATTTAGTGTACCAAGTGCTCCATGTTTGGGGATTAGTTTATGAAACCCTTCATCTCCATGTAAATTCCAAATATAAATCAGTATCTCAATAAGAGCTTAAGGCCAATGGCAACACTGTCACTTGGAGTTAAAAGGCCTTGTGGGTTTTTTGTTTTGTTTTGTTTTGTTGTTGTTTTTTTGTCTTGCACAACAACTCGGACCTCCTTTCAAAGCATCTGATTTCTTTGTTGGTGATATCTGGCCCATACCAATATGAGTGGTTGCTCTGCTCCTGGGTCAACGTAAGGGGTGTCAGGACTGCCTCTGCTCTTGCTGATTACTGCCTCACACCTGTTTTCTTACCAAGAGAAACAATATTGCTGAGTTTGCTCATGCTTCCCAGATCCTAGCCTGCACCACAGTATGTTTATTCTTGTCTTTCCCTATCTTCCCCTTTCTGTTCATCTATTCCTGTCTTCGCAATTCAAATGACAACCTCTTACTACCATGGCAGTCTTTTTGGAGGGCACTGTTGTAAAACAATATAGATCTCTTTCCTCTTTACTCAGAAAAACTAATGTCTTTTGTGGTCAAAAGAAAATTAGTAGCAGCTGAAAGTGGAATTTTAATGACACTAAAACCTAATTGTTATTCAGCTTTAACTTTAAATCCTACCTCCTCTTCCACAAATTCCTATTAATTCATCAGCTAAATAATGTGGCTGCTACTAAGGATTCTGACACCTAATTCTCTGCCTGTACAGCTTTATTGCCAGGGTGAAAAATACCTTGACTTTTTATTTTCATTTTTAAAAACAAGCTTAATGAAAATATAAAATATTGTTTAGGATTTATCTAAAAAGATGTGGCAGCTTCTTTGAGAAATGGTTGGATGAGGAGATATGAATCAAATTTGGAAGCCCTCTCTCCTCACTTACGCCATCATTTGAATAAGAGTAGGCTGATTAGTCAGGAGAATATCACTCTATCTATATTTTAAACTATGGCCCACATCCATTTTTTAAAAAAAAATTGACGTGAATAATTTTCAGTAGGTCAAGGATTAGCAATTCACCATGTAAACTATGGTAGTTGTTGTCCTTGAAGTGGGTTGAGTTTGCAAAATTTCCTACATATAGTGCATTGATTGTTTTTGCATGAGGCCTAAGATGAGCCCCGCAATTCTGACAGACGCTGTTGGGAAGAAGTGGGGATATTTACAAGGGTAGCAGCAGCAGTTTTTGACTGTTGAATCAGTAATAGAGGTAGCTTCCAGGTATAGGAAACGCTGTGAGGGCTGTCAGGAGGCTGTGTGCTCAGTTATCACCCCTATGTTTATAAGATTCTGAGTGTGGTTTACAGAATGATTTAATTCAAATTCAGTCAGATGACAGAAGGCCTTCTGAACTCCATCAGATTAGTCAATAATTGATGCAGTCCTGGGTGAGGAAGGCTTTGCCCAATTAGAAAGTTCAAATGCACTGAAGAAAAATGAGCCAGGAGAAGATACAATCACTGTCAGACAGGCCTATAGGAACAAGATTAAAAGAACACTTTGGCAGTTCCAAACTGATGCCATCTTTCTCACTAAATTCTGATAAATTATTGCTTAATGGAATCCAGCCGTGAGTTGGGCTCTTATACCCAAATTATAAACAAATTTCCATGACTGAATAATGTATAAACAATGCTTAATCTTGTTTTCATTCGTTCTGGGATCAAACCCAGAGTTCAGTTGATGCTAGGCAAGTACTCTACCACTGAGATACATTCCCAGCCCAGTGCTTGACTTCTTGACTGGATTTGGGAAGATCACAGAAGCACTTTTGGTTAAAGTTCTGGTAGTGTAAAATCTTATTACTGGTCTGCTTAAAATAACTATTTAATTGGTGTTCAGCAGGGAATGTCGGTCTTTTACATCAAGTATTCCCTTTGAAATTTTAGCTTTTAAAAAGAAAAACATCATTTTCCTTCCCTTCCTTTCACTCCACTTCTCCTTTCCTATGGGAAAAGAAAGAAAAACAAGAAATAAAGAGAGCAAAAGAGTTGACTTGTGAGTTTCTCTCAATCTGTAATCTCCACACAGGATGTTAAGAGTCAAGGTGAATATCTCTCTGGACTAATTATTAAGTTTCATTGGCTGCTTTCAAATTATTGTGTTTAGATTCACTTCCCATTCCTATCAGTCAGAGGTCCAACAGGAAATATTAGGCATGGGCAGAAATCTGTGGAGAATTTAACAAACAGACTAAGTAACTAATAAAGGATGTTGAGGCATCCAGGGTCTAGCTATAGTAGGAAGCTGAAGAATCAAGGAAAACAAACAATATTAAAAAAAAAAAAAAAGCAGAAGTGTCTTTTCAATAAATAGTGTTGGGTGTCTCCATGCAGAAGAATGAAAATGAAATTGAATCCCTTTCTCATACCATACATAAAAATCAACTTAAAACAAATTAAGATTTAAACATCAGACCTAAAAGTGTAAAACCACTAGAAGAAAACATAGGAGAACATACCCTTGATAGGGATATGGGTGATGATTTTTTCAAATTGACACAGAAGTACAGGCAATACGAACAAAGTGAGGTAAGTGGCAGCGTATCAAACTAAAAAACTTCTGCATACCAGGAAAACAATCAAGAGAGTGAATGGGAAAATTACTTGCAAACCATTTATCTGATAAAGGGCTAATAACATCAAAAGTATATAAGAAATAAATTCAAATTATTAAAAAAACAAAATGCAACAACAAACCCCAACCCAATTAAAAATGGGGTAGAGAATTTGAATAGATATTTTTCTAAAGAAGGCATACAAGTGGCTAACAGAAATAAAAGGTACTCAACATCACCAATCATCAAGAAAACAAGAATTGGTAAGGATGTGGAGAAAAGGAAACTTTTGGACACTCTTGAATACAAATTGGTACATCCTTATGGAAAACAGTATGAGTTTCCTTTAAAAAATTAAAAATAAAACTACCATATGATCCAGTAATCCCCATTGCTGGATACATATCCAGAGGAAATTAAATCAGGATCTTGAAGAGGTACTCATACTCCTATGTTCATTGCAGCATTATTCATGATGACCAAGATACAAAAATAACCTAGAAATAACTGCACATCAACAGTTGAATTGATAAAGAAAAAAAGTTATATATAAACATTATTCAATTTTTAAAAAGAAGGAAAATTCTGCCATTTATAATATCATGAATGAACCTGAAGGACACTATACTAAATAAAATAAACCAGACTCTGAAAGACAGTATATGATCTCGTAGGTTGAATTATTTTTAAAATATAAAACTGGCAGTAACAGAATAGAATGGTGGTTTTCAAGCCGAGCGTGGTGGCGCACGCCTTTAATCCCAGCACTCGGGAGGCTGAGGTAGGCG
>RJWM01009039.1:15237-69651 GCA_004363535.1 Dasyprocta punctata
AAAAAAAAAAAAAAAAAAAAAAAAAAAAAGAATGGTGGTTTTCAAGGACTTTGGGAAGGATGAAATGGAGAGACATTGATCAAAGTGTACAGAGTTTCAAGAAAAGTAAATAAGTTCTGAAGATCTAATATATAGTGTTATGACTATAGCTAATAATACTGTCTTATATATTTAAATGTGCTGAGAGTGTAGATTTTAAATGCACACAAAAACATACAGAAAAAAGGAAAGAAAAAAGAAAAAGAGAAAAAGGTGAAGAATATATTAATAAGCGTGATTATGATGATCATTTTCCAATGTATATTTATGTCAAAACATCAAATTGTATACCTAAACTGTGTATAATTTTTGGCAATTGTACCAAAGTAAAACAGAAACAAACAAACAAAGAAATATACACAGGAAAAGCTTTGTGACATTGGTTTTGGCAATGATATTTTGGATATGATACTAAAAGCGTGGGCAGTAAACATCCTAACGGGTAAACTGGACTACCTCAAAGCTAAAAGCTGCTACACTTCAAAGGTTACAATCAACAGAGTGAAAACATGGTTTAGAAGAAAGAACTCTTGTAATTTAAAGGGGAAAAAACCGAATTTAAAATGGGGAAAGACTTGAAACACTTGGGCCATTTTTCCAAAGAAGACATAAAGATGGGCAATAAGCACATGAAGAGGTGCTCAGCATCACTAATCATTAGGAGAATGTGCTGTAAATCACAACCATGAGGAGATACAACCTCATACACTGTAGGGTGTCTCCTTTCAACAAAGAAAATGACAAGCATTGGTGAGAAAGTAGGAAAATTGTAAACCTTGTGCACTGTTGTTGGGAATGTAAAAAGGTACAGACCCTGCAAGAAATTTATATGATGGGTTCTGCAAAAGAAACTAAATTTAGAATTACCATATCATCTAGCAATTCCACATTTGTGTATGTGCCCTCCAAAAAATCAAAGTGGGATCTCACAGAGGTGTTTTCATACCAGTGTTTGTAGGACTACTATTCACAGTCACCAAAAAGTAGAAGCATTTCAAGTGTCCATTGATGGTTAATGGACATGCAGTGGAATATTATTCAGCCTTAAAAAGGAAGATGGTTCTGACACATGCTGCAACATGCATAAGCCTTAAAGTCGTTATGCTAAATGAAATAAGCCAGTCATAAAAAAGGGAAATACTGTGTGGTACTACTTGTATGGGGTACTTAAACTAGTCAAATTCACAGAGATGGGAAGGAGGATGAGCAACATAGGAGGTGTTGCTTAGTGAATACAGAGTTTCAGTTTAGCAGGATGAAAAATTTAGGAGGTGGATGGTAGTGGTGATTACACAACAATGTCAATATACTTACTGTCAATGAATTATACACCTCTGCATGATTAATATGTAAATTATGTGTTTTGTTACATTGTTTTTTTTTAAGGCATAGCATTCAGAGCAACTCAATATTTTAATTTTTTAAATTTTATTTGAGACAAAAAAGACAGAAAAGAAAAACAAAAAGCAAAAGAGACAAACAAACAACAGCAACAAATCCAATACAATCACAGTATAGGTTTACAAAACAAGATGATAGGAATTTGACAATGGTTGTAATAGTGCATATCATTACCTTCAAAAGGTTTGTTTAGATTAACAGATACAGACATGTAAAATTGATCTAATCAAATGAATATTAACTGTTCTTTTCCAATAACTAATACATTTAGTAGTATAGTCATTTTAGCTATCTTATGTATATATATAGGAAAGAAGGAAGGAAAAAGGAAAAAAACATAAACTATATATATATATACATAAGATAGCTAGAATGACTATATATATACATATATATATATAATGACTATATATATATAGTCATTCTAGCTATCTTATTCTATATATGTATATATATATAGAATGACTATATATATATATAGTCATTCTAGCTATCTTATTCTATATATGTGTATATATGTACATATATATATATATATAGTCATTCTAGCTATCTTATGTATATATATATATATATAGTTTATGTTTTTTTCCTTTTTCCTTCCTTCTTTCCTCCTTTCCCCTATCCCAATTACTTTTCCTCTTGGAGCAGTTTCTTACCCTTACACAGTATTTATTTATCTTATTCTTACACAGTAGATTTTGGATTGTATATACTTTTTCAGTTTCTTATATCAGGGAGAAAATACAGTATTTACACATGTGAGTTTGATTTATTTCACTTATGAGTATGGTCTCAAATTGTGTCAATTTACTTATAAAAGTCTCAATGCAAGCTGGGCATGGTTTTGCACGCCTTTAATCCCAGCATTTGGAAGGCTGATGTAGGTGGAGATTTGTGAGTTCCAGGCTGGCTTGGGCTACATCATGAGTGAGACTGGCCTGAACTACATAGTGTGATCCTGTCTCAAAAAACTACGGCCAGGAGTTTGGCTCAGCAGCTTATGTGCATGAGGTTGTGAGTTGGATCCTCGGTGCCACAAAAAAAAAAAAAAAAAAAGTCTCAATGCAGTTTTTCTTGATAACTGAGTAGTATTCCATTCTCTAAAAATACAACATCTTTTTTTATCTATTCCTTGATTGATGGGCACTTGGGCTGTTTCCAAGATTTGGCTATTACAAATTGTGTTGCTATAAACATGGGTACACATATAACACTGTGGTATGACGTTTTCAATTCATCTGGGAAAAGGCCCAGAAGTGGGATAGATGGGTCAAATGGAATCTCTAGTCCTATCTTCTTGAGGAATCTCCACACAGATTTCCACAGTGGTTGCACCAGTCTACACTCCCACCAACAGTGGAGAAGAATTCCTTTTCACCCACAGCCTCTCCAGCATTTGTTATTGGTTGATTTCTTGATCTTGGTCATTCTTTCTGGGGTGAGATGAAATCTCAGTGCTGTTTTAATTTGCATTTCTTGAATGACCACTGATGTTGAACATTTTTTCACATATTTATTTGCCGTTTGTATTTCTTTCTCTCAGAAGTGTGTATTCATCTCAGATGCCCATTTCTGGATTGGTTCTTTGAATTTTGGGGGCCTGATTTTTAAAAATTCTTTATATGTTTTAGATAGGAGTCCTTTGTCTGAGGGACAGTTGGCTAAGCTATTTTCCCAAATCGTGGGTTTTCTTTTCAGTCTGTTGGAGATTTCCTTTGACATGCAAAAACTTATTTAATAAGATGTGATCCCAGTTGTTGATTCTGGAAAGTATTTTCCATGCAATTTGATTTTTGTTCATGGACTCTCTGGCTACTCCTATGTTGTCAAGATTTTTACTTACTTTGTCTTCCAGCAGATTTAGTGTCTCTGTTTCAATATTCAGATCTTCGATCCATTTTGACTTTAGTTTAGTGCATGGTGGTAGACATGGATCTAGTTTTAGTTTTTAGCATATGGAAAGCCAGTTTTTTCAGCACCACTTATTAAAGAGGCTATCTTTCTTCCACTGTACATGTTCATCAAAGATGAAGTGGCTAAGTGTGTTTGTAGTTGTGGTGCTATCTTCTAATCTATTCCATTGATCTTCAGGTTTGTTTTTGTTCCAGTACCACGCTGATTTTATCACAGTAGCTTTGTAATATAATTTCAAGTCGGGGATTGTAATGCTTCCTGCCTTGTCTTTGTTGTCCAGATTTGCCTCTGCTGGTTTCAGATAACTTTTAGAAATGATTTCTCTAGTTCTTCAAGGTACACAAGAGGTTTTTTTATTGGAATTGCATTAAATCTGTATAACAATTTTGAGAGAATGATCATTTTCACAATGTTTGTTCTTCCTATTCAGGAGCAAAAAATATCTTTCCATTTTCTGAAACCCTCTTTGATTTCCTTTTTCAGAGTAATGTAATTTTCACTGTATAGATTTTTTACTTCCTTTGTTAGGTTGATCCTAAGTATTTCATGTTTTTAGATGCTATAGTGAAAGCTGTGATTTCCCTTGTTTCTCTCTCAATGAGTTTGCTGTTTGTGTACAAGAATGCTACTGATTTTTGAATGTTGACCTTGTATCCAGCTACAGTACTGAATTTGGTTATTACATCTAGAAGTCTTTCAGTAGATTTTTGGGGGTCTTCTATGTAGCATATCATATCATCTGCAAATAATGATAATTTCACTTCTTCCTTTCCTATCCTTATTCCTTTTCTTTCTCTCTCTTGTCTAATTGCTCTGGATAATGTTTCTAGAACTACATTGAATAGGAGTGGCGATAATGGACATCCTTGTCTTATTTCTAATTTTAGGTTAAAAGTTTTCAGTTTTTCTACATTTAATAAGATGTTGGCTGTTGGTTTATGATATATGGCTTTTATCAGGTTGAGGTAGAGACCATCTATTCTGATTTTCTGTAGGGTTTTTTTTATCATGAATGGTGGATTTTGTCGAAAGCTTTTTCTGAGTCTATTGAGATGATCGTGTGGTTCTTGTCCTTGGCCCTGTGGATATGGTGTATTATGTTTATTGATTTACCTATGTTGAGCCATGCCTGCATTCCTAGGATGAATCCCACTTGATCATGGAGTATAATCTTCTGATGACTTGTTGCATTCTATTTGCCAGTATTCTATTGAGGATTTTTGCCTCTATGTTCATTAGGGAGATTGGCCTGTAATTTTCTTTTTTGGTTGGGTCTTTCTCTGGTTTTGGTATTAGGGTAATACTTGTTTCCAGGAATGGGTTAGGGAGATTTGCTTCCATTTCAGCTTCACTGAAGATTTTGAGGAGTACTGGCATTAAGTCTTCCCTAAATTTCTTGTAGAATTCAGCAGTGAATCCATCAAGACCTGGGCTTTTCTTTGTTGATAAGGTTCTAATTACATTTTCAATTTCATTAGCTGAAATTGGGTTATTCAGCAATTTTACATCTTCTTGATTCAGCTTTGGTAATTCATATGTTTCTAGAAATCTGTCCATTTCTTCTGTGTTATCGAATCTATGGGAGTAAAGGTTTTCAAAGTAGATACTGATGATCTTATGTATTTCCACAGGGTCTGTAGTGATTTCACCCTTTTCACTTCTTATTGCATGGATTTGAGTTTTTTCTTTCCTCTTTTTGATAAGGTTGGCTAGGGGTTTATCAGTTTTATTTATTCTTTCAAAGAACCAACTCTTTGATTTATTAATTCTTTGTATTGTTTTCTTAGTTTCAATTGCATTGATTTCTGCTCCGATCTTTATAATTTCCTCCTTTCTTTGGGCTTTGGGCTCGACTTACTCTTCTTTTTCTAGAAGTTTGAGGTGCAGTATTAGGTGGTTTATGTGTGTACTTTCCATTTTTCTGATGTGGGAGCTTAGTGCTATAAATTTCCCTCTGAGGACTGCTTTCATTTTATCCCACAGGTTTTGGTAATTTGTATTTGCATTTTGTTCGATTATAAATATTGTTTAATTTCTTCTTTAATTTCTTGTGTGACCCACTGATTGTTTAGGAGACTGTTGTTTAATTTCCATGTGCTTAGGGGGTTCTTGTGAGTTTTTTGTCATTAATTTCCAATTTTATTGTGCTACAGTCAGATATATATGGAATTATTTCAATTTTTTTGCATTTACTTAAGCATATTCTGTGGGTTAGTATATGATCTATTTTAGAGAATGACCCACGTGCAGCTCAGAGGAATGTGTATTCTGAAGTTGTTGGGTAGAACACTTGGTACACATCTACTAGGTCTATATGTTGACAAGTTTGATTCAATTCTGTTATTTCTTTGCTGATGTTTTGTTTGGTTGACCTGTCTCGTTGTGACAATTGGGTGTTAAGGTTCCCTGTTATAACTGTATTACTGATTATTTGGTTTTTCATGTCTATTAAGAATTGTCTTACATAGTCGGATACTCCCATAGTTGGTGCATATATATTTGATTGTAATCTCTTCCTCTTCAAGTTTTCCCCTAACAAGTATGTAATGACCTTCTTTATCTCTTTTGATCATTCTTGGTTTGAAGTTCACATTGTCTGCAAACAAAATAGCTACCCCTGCTTTTTTCTGGGTTCCTGTTGCATGGAGTATTATTTTCCATCCTTTGATTTTTAGTCTGTGAATTATCTTTTGAGTTAAATGCATTTCTTGTACACAACATATTGTTGGATTTTGTTTCTTAAACCACTCTGTCAGGCTGTTTCTTTTGATTGGTGAATTGAGACCATTTACATTGATTGATATAACTGATATGTACTGAGTTATCACTGTCATGTTATCTTTCTGTTGTTGGTTTTCTACATTTTCTGTTTAATTATTTGCCTTGCTTAGTGGTTTCCTTCTGCTGTTGTTCTTGGGATTGTAGTTATCTTTGTCTCTTTCTAGACTGTCCTTCAGTCCTCTTTGTAGTGTTGATTTGGTGGTCATGAATTTCTTCAGTTGTTCTTTGTCATGGAAATATCTCATTTCTCTATCAACTTTTAAAGATAGTTTTGCAAAATACATCAATCTTGGTTGAAAGTTGTTTACTTTCAGGATTTGAAATACTTCACTCCAAGATCTTCTTGACTTGAAGGTTTGTGTTGAGAAGTCTGCCATGATTCTGATAGGCTTTCCTTTGTAGGTGACCTGTTTGTTTTCTTGGACAGTTTTTAGTATTCTGTTCTTGTGCTGAAATTCTGATACCCTAATTATTATATGTCTGGGTGAAGATTTATTTTGGTTATGGTTAATTGGGGTTCTGTATGCCTTGGTTACCTGTATTTCAGATTCTTTTCCCATGTTTGGAAAATTTTCTGCTATGATTTCTGCAGGTAGTCTTCACAGGTCATTTGCATTGACCCCCTGCTTTTTTCATTGACACCTATCAATATTATATTGTTTCTCTTTGCATCATCTTACAGCTGTTGAGTTGTTGTTTCCAGGTTCCTTGTTATATTTATGAGATGTTTTCTTTTGTGATCATAAGCTTCCATGGTGTCTTCAAGGTCTCAGAGTCTATCTTCAGCTTCATTCAAGTGGTTTTGCCAACTTTCAATGGAATTTTTCACTTCCCGAATTTTCCTTTGACTCTGTTTCGTGCATTCTGATTCTGTCTTATGTAGTTTATTCAAAGTTTCCATCATTTTCTCATGTTCTTCCATTTTTTTATCTTGATCTTCTTTAGATACACCCAGAATTTCTTTCATAATGTTTGTTATATCATTTTTTAGCTGAGAGATTATTTCTGATCTGATTTCCTTTATATCTTCATGGAGTGGTCTCTTTACTTCAGTTGCTATCATTTCAGAAAGTCCAGTTGTGCAATTTCCACTATCTTACATTTTAGTGTCTTTGGGTTTGTTCTTTGTAGGCTGGAGAACTGAGGCTGCATCTTGCTCTTTCATTTTGTCATTTTCCTCTGTGACCTGTGTGGTTAGCCTGGTAGCCTCCCAATGGATTGCACTGGAATGCTGCAGTAGGTAAAGCTTCAATCCTCCAGTATTCCTGTGGCTAGCTGGGGCACACTCCCAAACTATAGCACCAGAGTCTTGTGCTCTGTAGCCTCTGAGGCTGGCCATGTGTTCCCCTGATGTACTTTGTTGGGTTGCTCTGGGACACTGAGCTGGGCAGAGCTTGTATCCTCCCTGTAGCTAGCAGGGGCACACCCCTGGAGCATGTCACCATGGCCTAGAACCTGGCTGAGTTGAGTTCCAAACATCTGCAACTGAGTTGACTAGCAGAGATGCACCCCTGTGGTGTGGTGTTGGGGCCTTGTGCCTGGCTGGGTAGAGATCAGAACCTCTGGGACCCAGGTGGCTAGGCAGTATGTACCCCTGGAATGTGGTACCACTAGGACCTTGTGTCTGGCTGTGAGGAGTTCAGAGCCTCTGGAGCACAGGGATAGCCAGAGCGCACCCCCAGTGTATGGTGCTGGGGAGTTGCTCCTGGCCGGGCTGAGTTTGAAACCTCTGGGACCTGCCATGTGACTAGGTGGGCCACACCCCTGAACAATGGAGCTGGGGCCTTGTGCTCTGATGGGCAGAGCTCAAATTCTCCAAGACCCTTCAGCTATGCTGGTCCCTCCCTGATGAGCTGCTCTGGGGCTCTGGGCTGGGCTGGGTTCAATACCTCTGTGTTCTGTGAGGCTGGCCAGGCATTCCCCTGATGGATTGTGCTGGAATGCTGGGCTTGCAACTCAGTATTTTAGAGATAAAATGAAAATTTCTCTAAAATAATTTAAGAAAATTTGTAAAGCCTGTAAATCACTTTCTAAACAAGTTCATAGTCAAGATAGACTCTTGAGTTGCTTGATTTAGTCAAGAAACAAAAATCAAAACATGACAAGGAAGCTGGGTATAGCGGCACACACCTGTAATTCTAGCACTTGGGAGCTTGAGGCAGGAAGATCATTTGAAGCCAGCCTGGGTTACATAGTGAGTTTAAGGCCAGCCTAAACAGCATAGCAAGACCTTGCCTTAAAAACAAACAACAAATAAAAGCAAAACAGAAAATCTGACAAACAGAGCTGCTTAAGGGGATGTCAATAATTCATGAAACTTGAAAAATGCCCTAAGCCTCCAGTTATTTATAATGAAAATATTATGCATATGCAGAGTTGCTTTTTTTTTTTTTTTTTTTTTTGTATCTGCAAAACTTTATAAATTGGACAAATAACTTGAACACGAATTTGCTCACCTGGGCATCTAACGGCAGTGCAGGCCAAAGGCCAAGTTCTCATCTTATTCTTATGATGGTTATGGATTCTTTTCTCTAGAAATGAATGTTGCCAACATAATGTCTGATGATTCACCAAAAGGCCCTGCAGCATGACTCAGTGTGATTTCTCTCTTTACCATCCTCTTTCCACTTTGGACTTCTGATGTTTCATTGGAAAGAGAAGCATTTCAAAGCCACCTCTTTTCTGCTTGTACTTTTTCATGCAAGTAGGGCTTCTATCATTTGTCATTATTATTTCTATGTGCGTTCCAGACTCTTCACTGTTCTTGGTGGTTTGCATCATGACAGACTGTAAGGAAGGCAGGAATGCTACCCAGGCTGTGGTGCATACAGCAGAGAGGAGTGTCCTGGCACAGCACCCATGAGGCCCACTTAGCAGACAGGACGGCTCTGTAGCAACTGTGAGTCTCTTTCTCTTTTACAGATTTCAAAGGACCTGCTTTCTATCATTCACTTGGAAACTTCCCATGAGTTTTACTTGCTAGAATAGTTTATGTGTCAGCTTGATTGGGCCAATTGGTCACCAGATATTTGATCAAATATTCAGAGTGCATCTGTGAGGGTGCTTTGGGATGACATTAGCATATGAATAGGTAGACTGAAGGAAGTAGATTACTCTCCTTAATATAGGGACTTCAGCCAATCAATTGACCTGGATAAAACAAAAAGGCTGAATAAGAGGGAAATTCTCCTGACTGCTTGATCTAGGACTTTGATCTTTCCCTACCCTTGGACTAGAACTTATACCATTATGTGTCTTGGTTCTTATGCCTTCAGATTTGTATGAGAAGCACATCATCTGCTCTGCTTGGTCTCTAGCTTGCCCACTGAAGATTGTAAATCTCTTGTCTTTCATAATGGAATAAACTAATACCTTATTACATCTATCTTTGTATCTGCATATTTATCATATCATATCATACCTATCTATCATCTGATTTAACTTACATTATTCTCTCCTGGGACTGACATTCTCTCATCTAAGGACTCCCTTGGACTGATCAGGGGCATTGAGTCAGGAGTAAGCTCTCATATTGTGGATGGGAGTGGTATCCTGCATGCTACCCCTAATCAGTGCCTCCCTGAGAACCTATAAAATATTGCCAGATCAATCACGTGAAACTTATCACCACTTGATTACTTTTTTTTTTTTGGTACCAGGAATTGAACTCACAACCTTGTGCCTGCCGGGCAGGCACTTATGCCACTGAGCTAAATCCCTGGCCCTATTTTTTGAGACAGGGTCTCACTGTGTACTTTAGGTTGACTTTGAACTCACAACAATCCTCCTGCCTCAGTCTCCTGAGTGCTGGGATTAAAGGCGTGTGCCACCACGCCTGGCTATCTTGATTACTTTTAATTTAGTGTTTCCTGTATTCTGCTACCCAGCTGTCTAAATTATGGTTCTTGTTACTGAGACAAAATACCCAACACTCAAAATTAAAGGGGAAAGGTTTATTTGGTTCACAGTTTGTAGAGATTTTAGTCCATAGCTGACTGGTTTCAAGGCAGTGGAGCGTCGCAGAGGGACATCTCAGAGGAGAAACAGTTACTGACAAGCAGAAGGCAGCAAAAAGTGAAGTAGCAAAACAACATGTAAAGAGCAATGACAACAGCAGCCCTCTCTCTGTTCTGGCCAGTCCTCTCATCCTTGGGATTCATAGCATTGAACCATGAATCAATCCCAGCATCACATCCTTAATCCCAGCACCACACCCTGTGGATCCAGCCACTCCTGAAAAGTTCTACCTGAATCTCATGAGGCTTTGGAGGAACATCTAGACAGAAGCCATAACACCAATCACAATGCAAACCCCTTATGAAAAGTGACCAAAAAGTTGAGTGTAATGGTGTAAACCTGTAATTCCTGCACTCTGGGAGGCTGATGCAGGAGGATCACAGGATGGATCCATGCCTGGGCAACTTATTGACTTGGTGAGACGCTGTCTCAAAATAAAAAATAAAAAAGGGCTGGGGATGTAGTTCAGTGGGAAAGCCTTGGATTTACTCCTGGGGGGGGATAGAAAGAAAAGGAGGGAGGGTGGGAGAGAAAGAGACAGAGAGAGAGAGAGAGAGAGAGAGAGAGAGAGAGAGAGAGAGAGAGAGGGAGAGAGACACTTTAGTCATTTAGTCAAACAGATCCTTCTATCTATGGTAGTGGGGCCTTCTAAATCATAAGAAGTTGGTGAAAATTGTGACAGAGGTGTGACAGGTGTGCCCTCTGCTTTATACCGGAGCCTGTATGATTTGCTTTTCCACAAAGCACCCCCATTGCACACCTGTTCTTCAGTAACTGAAATATGTTGCTATTTTCAAAGTACATGGCTATAATGAGACTTCTTGCCCATTTCATCCCTGTCTTTTATTTGGTCTTCCTTCTGTTTTTATTATTCAGTGCCATTGTGGTGCTGTGGCTATTAAACCTGGCACCTCTCAAGCTCTCTTTCCCTCCTACCACCGATGGTGATCATTTCTTCCTGAATTCCTCCTGGTCTTTAGTTTTTGAATGTCCTGGCATAACATCCTCAAGTCCTTATATTGTCACCCAAAATGTTTTATACAACCCCTCTGCTCATCACTTTTAATCATTTTGATCCTAAGTCTTTGTGATCCTAAGTCTTCAGCCCACAGAAAACTGGCAAACCAGTTTTCTGTGGGCTAAAGTAATCTCAGCTAGAAATTCTCAGTAATCCCCACCTAGTTCCGTCCTCAGATTTTATTCACAAGTTGCTACTTGCAGTTCTTTTGTAAGAACTCTTCATTGGCATGACTTTTCTGACCTAGTCTCTGAGCTTTTAAAATGATGTTTGCCCAGACTGTAATATTTATCTTTTATCTCAACACCGGTGTCTGATCCAGGTTATCTGTTACAGGGTCACCCCAAAATGCCCTTGATATCTGCTAGAAGACACATTCTTTGGCTTTAAATCCTTCCTGGACTTTATTGGATCTCATTAGTTCAACTAGTTGTGACAATAATAACTGGAATACAATTGATTTATGCCAAGGTAATAATAAATTCCTCTTTTGTTGCACCATCTTTTCCAAGTTTCCTTAATTATTATGGGGTTCAAAATATTTGTGAGACTTTTTGTTGAAGGATCTCTCCCTGCCATATTGGATGAAGGCCAGGGTGATAGTGTCACAGACTCTATTTCTCTCTTTTAGCCCTTATGACAATTGAAACTAAATGATTGCATAAATATTTATCTACTCTCTATAGACCTACTAGGATTTTATTAAATAATAAGCTTCCTTTCCTATGAAGAATCATTCCTTCTTCACAGAAAGGGATAAGAAAACATAAAAAGATAATTTAATGCATCAAATTATCTTGAAGTTAAGGTTCTCCTTCACAAAGTTTTATTAAAGCGAAAAGAAGTACAGTGTTTTGATTAAGGATTTAGGCAGAGAAACCAGACTCTCCTTTGGAGTCTGGGGTTTGCTACTGTCTGAAAAAGTGGGTTGAGTGAGTTACATGACTTTTCTATGTTTATTTTTCCTCATCTGTTGTATGGAAATATGAATCTTGACCTTGCATGTGCTTGTATGGCTTAAAGGAGCTAAGAAACATAAAACACATGGAACACTGCCTGGTACATAGTCCTCACCCATAAACACTAGCTGTGGTTATATTTTAGCTGATGTTATTATATCAGTGATGCCTTCTATTGCTTATCTTCCTTCCTCACTTCATGGTGTTCTGTAAATATTGTAGTGTTTTATAAATAAACCAAACCAGGAGCTCAAGGTGCTGTCAGCTCATCGTCCCTGAGAAGCACTGCTTTTTCCTTACAGAACACTAGGGAGGGGCTACAGGAACACCAAGGGAAAGGAAAGGTACACTCTTTCCCCTGCTCCAGGACCACACTTTCGGGCAGATACTGTTTACAGATTTAGACAGCAGGAGCTCGACTTGCCTTTTCTTTCCATTCTCAGTGAGGAAAGGATTTACACCAGGGCGCTGGCTCCAGATAGGGAAAGACCGCAGTTGCACACAGAAAATTCAACAGGAAGACAAACTTTGGACTCACTTTGAAAACTGCCAGCCTCCTTTCCTGTTCCACATTACTTTTTGCAGCACTTGATTTTTTAAAATAAAGCAATTGCTAGTTTCACAAAATGTGATATTGTCCAAAGGAACACAGACTGCTATAATGTTGAAAATGTGGCTAATTTTGAGGTAGAAGCTTGTACCAGATATAACACATGCCAAAATATCAATGGAACACATTGAAGAAAAAGAAGGAAAGAAAAAAAGAAAAAAAGAGGAAACAGTCGATAATAGCACCAAGGAAAAGCTACCGAGTAGCTAAAACTGGTATTTAGCAACCTTTTTCCAATTTAAGTCTTTTATTCCCTCAGTTCTCCCCTAACGACTCCCTGTCCTTGATGCCCTCTCAAGTCTCTCTCAAGTGTCATGTGCCACCCTCAGCTTCCTCAAACCCAAGATGAAAAGAAAGCCAGGGCTAGCGCAGGAGATCCTACTTGTGGGTTGACCTAGCTCGCACCCTTGGTGCACCCCACTGCATTTCCCTGGGATCTGTGGCTACAAGAAATTCTTGAGAAACTAATTATATGTTTAGAGAAAGTAGCACATGTAGCACAGACCTGTAATTCTAGCACGCCGAGAGGCTGAGGACTGCAAGTCAAAGCCAACTTGGGTAACTTAATGACTTAGAAAGATCCTGTCTCAAAATTAAAAGGGGCTGGTAGCTCCCTGTGAAGGCCCTAGGTTTACAGCACCTTGGGTTTATGTAGCATATACTGATTTATAGTAGGTAATGAACAAATTGTTGTGATTATTCATGTTTTATACTGATGGAAAGCATTTAGAAAAATTTCTCTTTTTTCTCACTTCCTTTTTCTTTAATTTTTTTCTTTTTTACCTGGAAAAATAAATTGTTTTATAATGACAAAGCCTTTTGATGTCCAGAATCCCAAAGTAAGGGTTTTAGTAGTAAAATTCCAACTTAGGGAGCCTAAGGTGAACTAGGAAGAGCAAAGAGTGAGCAACAAACAATTTGGAATCAAATTCTACTCTGCTACTAACAAGTTAAGCAATTTTGGGCAAATCGTTGACCCTGAAGGTCATCTATTTGTTCTACGAAAGGAAGAGTTTGTCTTAACATGGGCTTCCAGATTCCTTCTGATTCTGACATGCTTTGGTTCATTATAAAAGCAATTTTCTGTGTAATTTTTTTTTCTTCTTGGTACTGGAGGTTAAAGTCAGGGCTGTCACAGTGAACTACCAACCCCTTTTTATTTTATTTTGAGACAGGGTCGTTCTAAATCACTAAATTGCCCAGGTTAGCTTTAACTTTCAATCCTTCTGCTTCAACCTCCAGGGTGCTAGAATTACACCCAGTTTGTATTAATTCTTAAAAACATATACTGACATATGTTTCCTTCTGAGATCGCTTGTTGTTTATTTTGCCTCATGATTTTTTTTTTCTTTTCATCTGCAAAAGAGGTTGTTGAAGGTAGACCATGGCATTTGTCACTTTGGGCTTGGATTTCAGTCCCACCACATGACTTTTGCCCAGTTGTTTAAATTCCCTGAGCCTCAGTCAAGTGAGGACAGAGGTATATGTGAAGAAAAAAATAAGCCAAATACTTAGAAATATGTATGTAACCCCCAAAACTAAGATTTATCATCTTGTAGGGCATTAACCTGTTGTTGTGTCTAACCTGGCAAACCTACTTCTTCTGTTTTCTTATTTCTTATTTTTATTTATTTATTTATTTATTTATTTTTGAGACAGGGTCTCACTATGTAGTGCAGGCTGACCTTGAACTCACTTATGTAGCCCAGACCTCAAACTCACAGCAAAACTCCTGCTTCAGCTTCCTGTGTGGTGGCATTACAGACCTGGGCCACCATACCCAGTGGTAAACCTACTTCTGAATGTCTTTCCTCATGGATTCTGAATATTTTGGTACCGTGTTTTTTTCATTCCTTTATTAATCGATGAGTTGAACAGAATCTTTCACATGTTTCTTTCATGTTTTGAGAATTTTTTAACTTCTTGAAATTAGTCTTTGACAAGCCCTAACTCAGCCTTAAGATACTTTTCTCAACAGATTGACACAGGCAAAGCTCACTTTGCTAGAATGCTGATTAAGTCATTTAAAACACACATGCACACACAAATGTTCTTTCCTATTGCATTATTGGGAGCCAGGCCTTTTGGGGGTGACTGTGGGGATTAATCCCTTGGAGGAATCTGCCTACTGGAAAGAAGCAAGATGAACCCAGCAGAAAGACATACTTTCAATGCAGCCTTTACATTTATGACTAGCAAGATAATGAAGGAAGGTAATTCTGAAAGCTTTATGTCAGTTTTAACGGTCCCTCAAGCACTGAGAAAGATAATAGTCAATGGATGGTGTCCATAAGGATTTTTTCTCCTTCTCCCCTGACAGCCATTGACAGGATCATTTTGTATTTGCAACTGCTGTCACTGAAGCGTGGAGAAAAGGCCCTGTAAGGCCAGGAGGATGAGGGCGACTTCCCTGCAAGGATCTCTATTGTCATCACTAGGGCAATAACGGTTACTATAATTTTCATTCCGCTTTTCTACGGAGTGTCTACTTTGCGGAGCTTAAGGCTATGGGATGTGGGTCACAAAAATCACAGTAGCATGAAATCGTGCTTTGTATTCTCGCAAAGAGTATTTTCTAAAACTGCAAAAAGAACCTATGCAGCAAGATTAAAATAATTACCCATGCAGGTCACTTAACTAATACAATTATTTATGCGATGCTAATAGCTTTTCAGGAGCTCTCAGATACAGTGTCAATTTGACAGTCATTTTTCCTCTCTCTTCTTGCATTCGCTGCTGGGTTTTCTCCCCAAGGACAGGGCTTATCATTTCGGCGCGCGGGGTGTGTGTGTGTGTGTGTGTGGGGGGGTGTTATTAATTACAAATTAGCTCTCGAGTCGTCTACTAGTTTCTCTTTATTATCCACAATTAGGCCGTAAGGACAAGTCATGCCTTCTACTTCATTTCTGCACACTCTCAGCTCCTCCTACCGAGCTCTGCAGTTACATTTCAGTGTTACTAGCTTTCCTACAGACAGCATTAGGATCATCACACCCTTCCAAAGCGCGAGTCTGCCAAAGAATTCTTGTGAACCAAACTGAACAGGAGATACACCTGTGAAACAGGGTAGGCTCAAAATCTCTAATGGGGCCTCGAGGTTGGGAGAAAGACAGCAGAAGACAAAGAAAAGGAGGTGGAGAAAAGAGGCAGAAACGAGAAAGTCAAGCAACAAGAAGCAAAGCTAGAGAATGGGCGGACTAACGAGAGAAAATTAACAAAGAGAGAAAAGCAAAGTCGAACGCCTAGAGCCCTCGCGAAGGGTCGGGGACTACAGCCCCCAGAATTCTTTGCGGCGCCTCCTCCCCGCTCGTCTCCTAGGCAACCAAATTAAACAAGATGGCGGCCCCCTGGAAAGATCCCCGGGGACCGAGAGTGTCCTCTCTCCTGAGACGCTTGGGCACTTTATCAGCTGGAGGGCAATCGACACTGTTGAGCTCAGAAAAAGGGCGTCAGTCTCGTTGGTCTCTTTTTTCCATGGGACAGAGGACGAAAAGTACTTTCAACAGAGACTCCTCCCACTTGCTCCAGCAACTCATTCGCCGCTCTCAGGACGAGGAACAGGGAGAAGGAGAATCTGACGAATCCTCAAAGTCCGAAATGCTGAATTTGGAGGTGCGCGTTTCCCCCTACTTCTTGCTCTCTGGCTCTCTCCTCCAGCTGTCAGACCTTGCTGCTTCCCTGCGGCTCCCTGCCGCGCCCCACACCCGCTCCAGCTGAGCTCACTTGGGCTTGAGCGCCTCTTCCTGACGACTTCAGGGCCACCTTCCTTACTTCCCTTCTCTGTTAACTCATTTTCTCACCTGTTTCTTTATTCCCTCCCTTAAATATCTCCAAATAGCTTTCCTTTTCATGAACACATTTGATTACTTATAAGTAGTTACACAACATCCGTATGAAAAAGTATAGAAGTTATAGCTGTAATGTTCTCAAAATTACACCTTGACAAAATTATTACTGTATTGTGAATGGACGGAGTTCGTTCTTGGCATCCTCAGGACCTATTTCCTAGGACTGTGAAGTACTACAACACGCTACCAAAGCTGTAGTCCATTCATTTTGGAGCACTTGAACAAATCTAAGCGCTTCTTCAAGGAGTTTTATATATATATATATATATATATATATATATATATATATTTTTTTTTTTTTTTTTTTTTGGTACCAGGGATCGAACTCACAACTTTCCACCTGCCAGGCAGGCGCTTAAGCCACTGAACTAAATCCCTGGCCTTCAAAGAGTATTGATTAAAAAGTTTCATATATATTATTTTTGCCAGGGGTATGTATTTTATGTAAACAGCGTACACAACACACACACACACACACACACACACTCTCACACACACTCACACACAGACACTCACACACACATCCAGTGCCCTGTAGCATATTTTAGAATTTGGGAAGTGTTCCCAACATTTTCACTTGTATTACTTGGGATGTGATATTGCCTTTCACATTAATACTAATTCTCTGTTTTCTAAAATACTTCCTGTAACCACCACCAAATTCCACTTCTTTTTACATTTACTGTCTTTCTGTTTCTTTCTTACCCTGTCATCTTGTTTCCATTTCTCATGACATCACTTTGTTCTCTTGGTTTCTAATAAATTGTTTGCTTGCTTTCAGAAACATAAATTTATTTGTTTCCTACTCTGTTAGGTTTTCCTCCTTGTGTTGGCTACCTCATTCATAGTAGGAATTGTTTCAAATTCTTTTCAAAAGTAGACATAATAAGGGGAAATAGAATGTTTCCAGTATCCCAATCTGGGTATTCTTCTGACTTTCCCTTTGAGCATCTTCGTGTCTTTCTTAATCACCTTTTTTTCTTAAGCCAAACATGTTTCATTTTGTTATGCCTGTTTACTTTCACAAACTCCTTTCCTAGTTTGTCTTCTTAGTCTGCCTCCTCTTACCTGCAACATTTTCCATTATTCTGATTCTACTATTAACTATTTATACTCTTCTTACTTCAAGTCCTCCTGTGATGACTTTTGGCTGTCTTTGAATATTTGGTCTCCCCATCCTTCTTTTGGTCTTTTCTTTTTCCTCCTATCTGAGCTACTTACACTCTGATTTTGCTTAAAATCGACCATAGAAAGTTATTACTTATTTTGTTGACTTAGTTCACTGCCTTTATCAGCCATTATTGCAAAACTAACAGTGTTTTTGCAACTTTGAAATGTTTGTATGGTTTCCACCAGCTTCTACCCCAGAGGAATTCATAAATGAACCACCGGTGTACTTTATTATTCTAATTAACACATGGTCTTCAGCTATGGGATTCATTAGTACCATTGTTAATCTATCTTCTGTATGCCATTAACAACCCATAGACATAGTTGACTTGAAGTAGTTATTCCTTTTTGGATTGCAGGATGTCTTTGGAAGAAGTTCATTATTTTTTTCACTTGCATATAAGCATTAATATTTGTTCTGTATTTCCACATTCTTTTTGGGTTTTCATAGTATTATATGAAAAACATAGCAAGTTTTAATACGCTGGGTAAACTGAAGTGTTTTGAAAAGAAACACTTGGACATTCATGATTAATGATTTATTTTTCATGTCTTAGCCTGGTTAAAGGTTATAAGGTTGTGATGATCATAATGATTATTGAATATCCACAATGCAATTAATCTCAAATTTCAGAAGCCCTTAAGAATTGAAGGGAGGCAGTATAGACTGTTTGAAGCATCGCCTATGGAAACAAAGATTTGTTTCTGAGACTTGCTGTAGCTTTTTGTTAGTTGGGAGAGCTTCAACAAATTACTTAGCCTGCCTGTATTTCATTCATAATGTGGGGATTGTAAAAATACCTATCTCATAGGAAAATTGTGATAATTATGTGAGATCCTATATGTGGAAATCTTAGCATAATGTTATTGATACTAAAACAAATATTAAATGTTTATATCTACTAATTACATCCCACTGAGTAATTTTAATTAAGTTAACCTTCATTAAATAAACATTTATGGAATGATTGCTTTATAGGAATCACTCTTGACTATATACAGCCAAAGTGTCTGGGCCCAAAATTTGATTCATGAAGGCTAGTCTTTGCCAGTAACCAAGTGTGGATAATAATACCGACTCATGGGATAGTTATGGACATCAAATTTAATGAGAGCCTCTATATTAAAGTTCTTAATATAGTGTCTCTTACAGAATAGGCTCTCAAAAATTATAGGAGTAATAAATAATAACACTAATGATAGAAGGAGATGATAACATGATTGAAAACATACATGGTCTTTGCTCTCATAGGAGATAAGAATGTGAGTCAATCGTAGCAATTCAGCCTCTGTAATATTATATCCAGAGATTGCACAGATGGCAGCTCGACTGCAGGGATTATGGGACGTGGACTCAGTACAAGTAGAGAGGTGAGCTATGGGTAGGCGGTTGGCAGTTTTTCCTCCTCAAGAATTATAGGTAAGTGCAGAAAGAAGCAGTTGGGCTAGAGCCCTGTGCTGTTGTAGCGACATAGACTTGGGCCTCTAAGCAGTAGGAAACCGCTGTGATGGTCAAGTGGGTGAGATGAGAGGACAACTGAGACTGTGAGAAGATTCTAGCAATGTCTAAGGGAGAGTGAGAGGAGTTTGGATTAAGACAGCTGCAGTGGGAATGGAAGGGAAGCTAAAGATGAAGCATTTAAAATATTTAAGATGGAACTCTCACTAATTGAGTATTACAGGTCTGTGCTGACTGTTAGGCCTATGATATGAACTGGGGGTGGGAGGAGGGTAGTGCGGGCATTATGTGCAGTAGGAACAGATGGAGCTGTGCCTTAAGGAGTTGGATACAGGAAGCATATGACTGGAAATAAGTGGACGGGTCTCAGAGTAGGAGACCTAGGACCTTAGCCTGAGAGCCTGTTGATATCATCCAGGAAGACAAGGGAAGGGAAAGAAACAACAAGAACAGAACCCCAAAAGTACAGGCTTTTCAATGGCAGGCTGATGAAGAATTAGGGAAGGAAGTAGGGAGGGGCTAGTTAGAGGAATAGGAAAAGAAAGGAGCTATACGAAAAACCAAGATAACTAGAGGCTCAGAAACATGGGAGTGGGTCTTGCTGCCAGGAGGGTAAGTGGAAAGAGGACTAAAAAGTGCCTATTCATTCTGCATATTTGAAGAAGGCAGGGCACTGCCCAAGGAAGTGTGAGGGGGTTGCTCTGTGGGGTCCTGCCTTGGGAATTTGCGAGAATATTAGTAGTGTGGCTCATCTTCCTGTCAGGCATCCACTTACTACGTAATGACTTCTCATTTCCAGGAAGTGGGGGTGAACTTGAGGGGTCTAGAAGGAACAAATGATTGGAACTTTATTTAGAAAAGTAAATATCTTTCCTGTCTTGTGAACAGGTTGATTGGTATAGTGGAGTGAAACATTAAGATGTGGAATTTCTGTCATCAGAATGTAATAACCGTCATTTACTGGAAACACTTGCTGTGTTGTAGGCATTGTGATAAGAGCTTTATACACATTATTATTTTTTATTCTTCCCAAAACATTAAAAGGAGATACAGAGGAGGAAAGCCTTTCCTTTTATCCTTCTAGCTGTGATAGTTGGGTCCCTGAACTAAACCAACAATAGGCAGATTAACATGGCAATAGGTATACAAAGTTGTTAATTTTTAGTATGACATACATAGGAGGATCACAGGGAAAAAAGTGAGTACTCCCCAAAAGTCAGTGAAATTTGAGAGTTTATATAACATGTTAGGAGGCTATTCAAGGCAGAGTAAATGTTTTTAGGAAAGATGCATGGATTCCTAGAAGAATAGATGGGAGACGTGATAGTTGTAATAGAATTTGTCTGAATGTGGGAGCTCTCTTCTCTCCTGTGATAAGGATCAATCTTCTCTGGTTGATGAAACTCCCAGGGAGGGAATTTATGACCACTGAGTTCCTTTTGGAGGATCTGTCTTTAGGTAGATAAAAGGAGTTCAGAGAAAGCCTCTTCTTCCATTTGACGTTTTTCAAGTGCCTTTAGCAATCAATACACCGAAGCAACATTCTTTGGGTGTTGCGTCCAGAACTCCTTCAAAGAAAATAACATTTCCTATTTATAGTTGAAGATATGCGAAGGCTTAGAGAAAACCTTAGCTCCCCAAAGTCACATCTCCAAAATGGCAGAGATGAGGTTCAAACTGTGCCTGCTCAATTCCAAAGCCCATGTGCTATCATGTAGACAAAATCCTTGCGATCTGTGGAAATCTGGGGGTAGGAGCTGTGAGTAGCACAAGCCTGCAGTACAAGCCTACAATACTTACGTCCTCAGTACCAACAACCGGGGCAATGTTACTGGTTCCTGAATCAATATAAAAGGCCTGGAAAAATATACAGCATTTTGGCATTGTAGTTCATATGCTCATTATGGTTAGGTATATAGGTGTTACTGAAGTGTTTACTGTCGTTTCTATTACCATGTCAATTATCAGTGTTAGTATGTTGGTCATTACAGGGTTAGAGGCAGCACAAATGTGACACTTACCCACATATTATTTCTTTTGTCATTTTTAGGAAAGGGCATGTTGTTTGACCATTGCTTTATGGAATGTCTATGTAGACTAGGGGCCAACTTCCTTACAGAAATGACTAGTACCCTTTTAATAAGCCTTGCAAATTACACATATCCAGAACAATTAGTCAAAAGGAAGTCAACTGAGGACTTGTTGTCTCCATCAATAATACCAGACTTAGAGAATTAATTGCCTTCAGTTGATGTAACCATCCTTTGGGGTGTGGGAAAGTGTACAAGGTAGAATTGCCCAGCGGTTAGGTATATTTGGGTTTTTATTCAGTCTTTATTACACACTGCCTGTGTAGTTTCAGGCAAAGTAGCCTCTAAACTTTAGTTTCTTCATCTTTAAAATGGAGATAAGAATACTAACCTGAAAATTGACAGAAGGGTTTATGAGCTGCTCCTTAAGAATTCTTACGCAGTGCTCGGAATGGAGAATTGATCAATGGTAAAAATCACCACTGAAGCTAATGCTTCTATGGCTGCTGTGTTCACTCAGCTTTGAAAAACTAATACAAGTGACCACCTGCAAAATCAGGGACAATAACAACATTAGTTATATTTTTTTATTTATTTAATAATATACAGTACTTATGTGTCCTCAACATAGAATTTTCTTTGGATATGGTAAATTGTGGATTAGTGCTGGATGTGACAGGGCAGATTGTTTCTTTCCTACTGGTAGTCCTGTGTCTATCTCCCTATTTTATTATTATTTTTTTTTCTTTTGCAGGAAGAATTTGATGGGGTCCTGACAGAAGAGGCTGTAGCCAAGGCACTGCATGAACTGGGGCGCTCAGGCTCTGGGACTGAACAAGTCTACCTCAACCTAACTTTATCAGTGAGTATAACAGGATCATCTCAGGCTGACTGTGTTTTGACACTGCCCAGACCATGCCCATTTTCTTTGGTATGCATAGCTTTCGTGACAGCAGCCATCCAGTAATCAGTCCTCCAAATTCCTTTGTTTCCATTCTCTTCACACTCTAGTTCTTTCATCTTAAGTAGTCTATATTATAGTAATCAATGTCTTTTCCCTAGGAGGTTGAATTTGATTCTGTACAACCAATCAAAACCTTTAAGAATTTTCTCTCTGATCAGTGAAAGAAGCATTGAAATTTATATCTGATCCGAGGGAACCAAGTATTTTGGTATTGACTTTCCCTTTAAGTATGTCAAGAAATAAGTAGGTCTGAGCTGTATTTTCTTTCTAAAAGATACCTATCATTGGAGAAAAAAGATCTATTGCTGTTTATCAGTTTTCAAGATTTCATTCCTAGTCATAGAGTAGCCCAAAATCTTGGCTCTGAGTTTATCCTAAAAAGGCAGACTCTTCAGAGTGCAGTTTCTTTCTTTGTATCCTTACAGTCCTAGCAAAGTAAGTTAACTCTTTTAGCTCCCTTAAATTGTAAGGCGTTAAACACTTGGAGATTCGCAGACATAGACACATGTGTTTAAAAAAAAAAAAAACACTGGTAGGCATGGTAGCACATGCCTGTAATCACACCACTTGGGAGATTGAGGCAGGATGGTTGCCTTGAGTTTGAGGGCAGCTTGGGTTACATAGTGATTTCAAGGTCAGCCTGGATTACATAGTGGATGCTGTCTCAAAAAAACCAAAGAAAGCTGGGCGTGGTGGCGCACACCTTTAATCCCAGCACTCGGGAGGCTGAGGCAGGAGAGTCCTTGTGAGTTCGAGACCAGGCTGGGCTACAAAGTGAGTTCAAGGCCAGTCTGAACTACATAATTAGACCCTGTCTCAAAAAATAGGGCCAGGGATTTAGCTCAGTGGCTTGAATGCCTGCCTGGCAGGTGTGAGGTTGTAAGTTTGATCCCTGGTATGAAAAACAAAACAAAATAAAACAAAACAAAAAGAAAAACAAAACCAAAGAAAAAGAAAAACAAAGCACACAGACTTTATGGTAGTACCATGTTTGGCTTCATGACTGGCTAATTCATTAGAAGACTGTTTGACTCAGTAAACTATTCAAGGAATGTTGAACTGTTTTCAACTGTGTTATGTTGTGCCGTTTGAGATCAGCACATTAAGGCTATCACGTTGCTGGGGATATGGCTCAGGGGCACAGCGCCTGCCTGGCAAGTGTGAGGTCCTGAGTTTGATTCCTGGTACCATACATAAAAAAAGGTTATAATCTTTTACTTTTATCACTTTACAATATTATTTATGGATGACTCAGCCAGTCAGGCAATAACATATGGGTCACACTGTGCATATGCACTGCATTAGATAACAGAATGATATAATTCCAGCAGCCTATATGGCCCTACACTAGTCCCTTTCAATCAATATTCTACTTATGTATGTGGTACCATGCCTTAAATTGATCTACCAAAAAAGCAATCCTTTGAATCCTATTCCAGCTGGAGGGACTGAAGCTTAACTTATTTTACTACTGACCTCCTTACGTTTGAGATATTACATGTTAAAGTACTTGGCCTTATTAACCTGTCTTACTGAATACACTTTCTGGTTCAGTGACTTCCTTCTCTTAAATCTTACTTACATTAGACATTATTTTTTTACCTCCTTTTCTTACTTGTATACATATCTTCTTTCCTTCTAAGTCATACATTTCTTAAGGGCACAATATATCTTATTGTATCATTTTATTTTGAATCATGCCAATCTCAATGATGTCTAGTACATATTCAGTATTATTATTCTTTTAGCAATCTACATTAAACAGTCATCATTGTCATATACAAGAGTTTGCTTATAATGATTTTTCTTTTCTGATTCTGACAACATTACATATATAGTCATATTAATCTTTGTTCCACAGGATCAAATTCGTTGTTTTGTTTGTTTGTTTTTTGGTACCAGGAATCGAACTCAAGACCTTGCACTTGCAGGCAGGTGCTTGCGCCACTGAGCTAAATCCCCAGCCCTCAAATTTCTTTTTAACTCCCACTTAAAGTTCCCTAGTAGCAAAATTTCCAGGAGTGAATTTTTAAGAAGAGCTGAGGAAACTTGGATATTGTTTCTCTCTAATTCCTCTGTGACTTGAGGAAAATTAATGTACCTCTCTGTACCTCATATTCCTCATTTCTAAGCTGAGAATAATCTTCCCTGTATATCTCATAGGTGTGTTTGATCAGTTGAAATTATTGTAAAAGAACTTTGAAAATGGAAAGAGCTCTTGTGAAAGTAGTAGTATTAATGATCTCCTGATTAGATATGAACTCTCCTTAAAACTTCATTTAAATTCTAGGCATTTGCTTTTTCTTCTACTAGATAAAAGCTTTGTCTTTATTGCTATTTTGTGTTTTTAAAAAAAATATAAAGCTGTGCTCTAAAGGTCTTCATGAACACTGTTTTAATTTGCCTTTTCATGTTGTATTCATTCTTGCTAACAACACATATTGGTCTTCATGAACACTGTTTTAATTTGCCTTTTCATGTTGTATTCATTCTTGCTAACAACACACATTGTCTAAGCTATTATTTCCTTCAGAGGGATGTACTTTTTTTTTTTTGATGGGGTCTGTAGTCTGTATTGAGATCCTATAGTAATAGGCTTCAGATTTTGTTCTCTCACTTCTGTGTTTTTGAAAGAAATTCTAGATTTCTTTCCATTAACAGTTATTTCCAGATACTACAAGGCTGGCTACTAACCTGCTAAGGCAATATTAAAGTCTTTTATTTTCTCAGGATTGTGATTTAAGCAACATTAGCATTTTGAATGGATATGTTCACCTGCAGAAGTTGGATCTTTCAGTGAATAAAATTGAAGGTATGTAATTGTTATTCTAGCAGATTGTGCACTGATTTCAAAATTTAAATGTTGCAGTATATAATATAGTTTAATAAGACCAAACTTGTTATAAGTGATTTGTAGATCAGTTTACCTATTGCTCCTTTGCTTTCTGTGCTCCTCCCTCCAGAAGCATCAGTGACTGGATGAGGAAGAAGCAGCACAGGTCTGCACTATGGTGATATGGCCGATACACACTCAAGGATAATGAAAAAGAGGAGATGGAATGTTTGCCTTAAGTTTCTTGTTAAGAGATCAGTTATTATCTCTGAAATGTTTCCTGAATGATAGTTTTTCTTTCTTTCTGTTATTTAATACAGATGAGTGTCTTTGTTCTTTAGTGAATTCTTTTCTTAATTTCACTTTTGTATTTACATTGCAACCCTGTCTAGCTATTCCTATTCCTATTTGAGCACCAGGGGTTCACAAATTTATTTTTCTGTCTTTTCTTGCTCTCTACATGTTCAGTTGATTCTTTTAACCCAACTTTACTGTCTGTAGTTCCATATATTTGTTATAACACCTTGTTCACATTTAATGAAATTAGTCATGTAATTGTCACATTTTCTTCAAAGCTTGATTCCTGTTGCTGTATTCTGGTCTTGTTTTTAACAGCGTACAATTTTTTTTCTTTAGACTTATAGAGAAGAAAGCAAGTCATTATTTCTGACCTGCTTTCTCTCCTGATTAAATCAGATGTTGCTGATATGATCTTCTATTTTCCAATCCCCTCCCATATGACTCTAATAGTTAAAATTCACTCTTTTCAATAGCTAAGAAATATTTTATCCCGTACAAAAAAGACTTTGAATTTTTTATAGTTTTATAAAATTCGTTTTAAAAATTACAAACAGCTGCATAGAGAGAATATTGACATGTGTACTAAAGTTCAATAGCTGTCAGCCAATGGACAGATTTCAGCTTGCAGTCTTGTTTCGTCTACATCCCCCTGTACTCTACTTAAGGTAATTTTAAAGCAAATTCCAGAATATGATGATCATGTCATCAGAAAGACTTGTTTCATGTTACTGGCCGGAATGCCCCACCCACCCCACACTTCCGAGGTTGACTTACTGGATAAGAGACTGCAGAGTGGTGGGAGGTTTTGACTGTGCTTGGTCCTAACGTCAAGGAAAGTGACTTGTCTTCACGTCCATCCCACAGGAGCAGGGAGTCCACAGTTGTGATCGAAGCTTTTCTTCTCACCCGGATCAGTCTCTATTAATCCTGGGTGGCCCAGCTTATTCATTTATCAAATCTTTGAGCCTCTACTTCATGTTGGGCACAGCAGCGTATTTCTCTTTTGTGATAGCCTTCGTGATGTTCTGATGATGCAGACCAAATTTCAGCTTGCAGCAAAGTAATCTTGGGAGGAGGTGTTAAAACAGATATCCAAACTCCATCCTCAGAGTATCTGATTCAGCAGATTTGGGATGGGCCTGAAAATTTGCAGTTTGGCTTAAATTCTTGGTTGAGGCTGACAAAGCTGGTCCAGGACCTCACTTTGAGAACCATAATGTAGACGTGAGGTGCTCCTGCCATCTGGTGGACAAGGAGGTCACTACACTGAGTAGGGACTTCACCGCCTGCTGGAGTTTAGTGTCTGGCAACTCAGACCAGAGATCATTTGTCATGGCGATTTTTAAAAACATTGGCTCTCTACAAAATGCGAAATGTATTCACCATCGATTGTCTCTGCGTACTTCGTAGCTGCTGCTTCTGCTTTCAGACAGATATCCACAGTGTGACAAAAGGATCGGCTCCAATAGGGGTTTGGGACCCAATGGAAGTTAACGGAGCTGAGATTACCCTGACAGACATACAGCTGAGCTTGGAATGGACAGACAGACACAAATCACAGAGCATTTACTTTCTCCTTAGGTTTTCTCTCAAAGCAGCTCCTTGATTGGCTCATTCATTTGTACCAAAGTGGTAATGCCCTGATTTATTGTCTCAACTAGTGCCCTTTACATATAGGATGTGGTTTACTTCAGAGGAATGAAGTAGAAATTGGTGGGGATTTTGTGGCTTTAATGTCTATTGAGAAGGAATGGAGCCAGAGGCCTTTGGCACACTGCCTGCCCCACCTCTTCCAGGGAAGGCTCCCCACTGCCCTGGCACCCTAACCTCTTCTGGTCTGCGTCTGTCTGCGCCACTTGGTGAAAGGTAGAAGCGCAGTGCTTGGCTTTGGACATGGAGGTTGCTTTCACCTACCAGGAGACATCCTCTGAGCAATCATAATAGCTTTGTCTATGCTGCAGAGTCAGAGAACTGGAAAGATACTGTTATTGTTACTGTTGGCAGGTAGTGAAATGAATTATTGGTAGTGACAAGGCTGTAACTCTTATTATCTAATTATTCCTGATCTCTCCTTTCCCAAAGTACCTCTGCTGTAAAGTGGCAGAGAAAAGCAAAACATTGCTTCACAGCTTTAATGTTTTATATGTAATTCCATTTGGAATCTCTTAGCATGCGGTCCTTTTACTTAGTAACTAAATTTCAGGATATTTGCTAGGGATAAAATGCAAAATTCAGATGTAATTTTGAACCAATCCAGAGTCAAATTAAAATAATAGCAATGATTTAAAATCATGTCAAATAATTAATGAGATTTAGGATTAATTCCAACTAAAACAAAATTGAATTTACAACAAAGAGAGTTCCCTAATTGTGGCATTTCCAATCTTCTGAAAAGACCTAATTCAGTTATTTAGGGGCTCATTATCAAGAGGATTATCTAAGGCTTTAGTTTCTCATCCTTCCCTTGAAGGCTGGTAATTTTGGAAGCATTTAGGTGTTAGCAGCTTGTGGGAGGGCAAGCAGGGACATACGAGGGACCTCAGCCATTACTTGGATGTCCCAGAAATCAGAGGATGGAAGAGGAGGGCAGGCCCCAGGCAAGAACTGGAGGGGTTTCCACAATTTAAAAACATATTTTGCACATTTTTAAAATTTCATTTATTTCACTCATCTAAAATACTTAAGATGTACTTGCAACTGGCAGAACATAAAAATATTCTGATGTAACATATGCTGTTTTTAATGACTTTTTCAAGTTATTTTATTGACTTACCTGTTCTGTGTCTGCTTTCTCCCCAGATTTGTCTTGTGTGAGTTGCATGCCTTATCTTCTAGAGCTTAATGCCTCTCAAAATAAACTGACTACTTTCTTCAATTTCAAGCCACCCAAAAATCTCAAGGTATATTTTATTAGTTTGCTAATTACATATGTTAAGTTATTTTCAAAGTACATTAAATAAGCAGAATAGCACTAAAGTAGAAAATTGACAGAGTAGTTTGTAGGGTAAATGGTGTAAGCATCTCAATCAAAATAAAAAGAAGGAAAAGGAAGCCAGTCTGTCACCACAGACTTTTTCGGAAGTGTTACTAGAAACCCAGGGTTTGAAGTTACTTCCTTCTGTTCTCTTCTTCCCCCTATTTAAATAGTAGTCATTATTGCATGTATTTTTCTAGAGCAGTTTTATCTGAAGAAAAAAATTTGTAAAAATTTCCAAGAGGTTCAAACTTTGCTGTCTTAAGTATCCAACTTTTAGTTTTTAAAAATAAAATAATGCTCTCAGCTTTCCATTCTTGCTTCTCTGCATGTGCTTCATCACTTCTGAAGCAGAAATGAACTTGCCGTGCACAGCGTTGTGGGGGAACAGTTTGCTGCCCTATAGAACTCTGTGTCTCCTACCTCCAAGTGCACCTGGCTGCCCCCGACCCCCCACCATGGTTCTTGTGAAAACTAGCAGCCAGCCTGGCAGGTGGGGGATGAGACAGAGACTGTGACTTCTTACAGCCTTCCTGCTGATGTCCTGGCTACTGGCCCGTACTTAAGTAGAGCGATCATGAGAGATCATAGAGCGCAGGTTCCCCAAACTTTCTGCACATTAACAACCTGGAGGGATTTTAAGACCTACTGAGATCTGGATTCCATGCTAGAGGTTCTGGGCTTTGGACTTATTGGGTGACCCCTAGATGATTCTAATATGTGTGCTGATAAATTTGAGAATCATTGTCACAGAGGTTGTGAGTAGTGTTGCTCTGTTGGATTCGAATATTTAATAAAATGTCTTCTTTTTTTTTGGTTTTTTGAGACAAGGTGTCCTATGTAGTTCAGACTGGCCTTGAACTCACTTTGTATCCCAGGCTGGCCTCAAACTCATAGTGACACTCCTGCCTCAGCCTCCAGAGTGCCACCACAAACATGTGCCGCTACATCCAGTTTAATAAGGAGTGGACATCAGTTACTACCTTTTATTATCTATTTTATTTACAAACCCAGTTAACTTAGATCTGAAGTATTCCTCTGAGGTCTGCACAAATATGAAAATCTATTTGAAATAAAGAGTTTGATATTTCCCTTCTGAGAGTAATAACACGTTTTCCCCCTTATTGTTTCACATCATTCCATTTTTATTAGTACTGTGTTTTTTCTTTTGAAATTAGAGTTATTCCCATGGTGACAGTGACATGGCTTTGTCCAAATAAGCCAGATTTGGGGCCTTTTTGTACTCAGTGTGTAACTGCATAGTCTCGAAGTTGTCAAGAATTGTATTTGTAGAACCATTTCAGTTTTCCTCTGCTTTTCTGTTCGCCTCGCTGCGAGCCCCAGGGAAATTGGCCACGGTAATGGCATGATTCCTCCCCATGGGAAACCTTCCTTGCAGTTTCTTCCAGTCACCTCTTCTTTATCCCCCTCCCTCAAAGACCCCAATAGCCAAAAAAAAAAAAAAAATAAATAAATAAATAAAAAAAGCTACATCTTTAAGGTTCCAACTTCTTGGAGAATTAAGAGCAAATGTATTGGTAAATTTAGAGAAGTGTCTGCCAAGTGCAGACTGCCCTCGTATGAGGTGTTTCAACTTTATGTAAACTCCAGAGGGCCCTGAGAAGGAATGATTGAGGCTTTCTGGTGTTTTCAACACATTTTCTTATTTAGTCCTCCCAGTTAATCTGTGAGTCAGCTGGTACTGGCCCATTTTACAGAGGAGGACATTGAAAACTCAGAAAAGTTAAGTTTCTTACTTAACCTTTGCTGAAGTAGGAGAACTGAGATTGAACTCCGTATCTGAGTGCCCAAGCCTGTACCTTTCCAGGAAGTCAGGTTGGACAGACCTATGTCCCACCCTCTTGAGAAGATCTACTTTTTTTCATTTAATATGTGCAAGCCTTTTGCTACCACCTGAAGAGAGCATGCATTTCTTTATAAAGAGCAGGGGCATGTACTTGTACTCTTAGATTTCTTACAGTGCTTTTCTTTCTTTCTTTCTTTTTTTTTTTTTTTTTTTTTTTTTTTTTTTTTTTTTTTTTTTTTTTTTTTTTTTTTTTTTTTTTTTTTTTTTGTGGCACTGGGGATCAAACTCACAGCCTCACGCCTGCCAGACAGGCTGTTAAGCCACTGAGCCAAACTCCCAGCCCTCTTACAGTCCTTTTGCTCTTAATAGGTGAAAAGCATTCATTTGATATGATGGGTACTTCCTGTAAGATCTGGGTTCCAGTGGGACTCAGAACAATATCATAACACCTTTAAAATCTTTCAACAAACCTGGCATCATAGGTACTTAAAAGGTGTAGTATTGGCATAGAGCCCTGACAGAGGCATAGTTAGGTGTTGGTGGATAAGTGTCAGTTACAAGTAAGTCCATATAATGTTTATTTCTAATCCACCATTATTATGTAAGAAAAAAAATGAAGGCTAAACTCCATTTACCTCATGCCAAGCTGACTTATTTCATAGTATGCATGTTACATACCTGCCATTTGTATTGTATAAATTTATGTTGACTTAACACTGCTTATACATTTCTACTTCTTCACATAATTTGCAAACTTATGTTTTACTTTGTAGTTCTGTTGTTATATTGTAATTAAGCAGCTTTCTACTCTTGCTACTTGTGTTTTTTCTAAATTTTTTTAGTATTTATTTTTGTATTTAGAGTATTTAGTGTTTAATGCATTGCTAAAACAATCTTAGTAAAGTTTTTGGGTGAAATCACAGTTTTAGAGGTCACAAAAAGGTAAGAGTAGTGTGTATAATACAAATTGATTAATTGTTTTTCAGAAAATGATTTCACTGTGCCCAGCAAGTTATCAAAGCAGCGTTTCAAAAGTTTTTTTCTTTAAAAACCTTTTTTTTGGTTTACCTTTACCAATAGGTAAATAATTAACTAGAGTTATTTAATGTTGCTCCTCTCTGTCTCTGTCTCTGTCTCTGTCTGTGTCTCTGTCTCTAACAGTGGTAGTGCTGGGGATTGAACCCAAGACCTCATGTGCCCTGCCACAGAGCTAAAGCACCAGCCCCTACTCTGATGTTTTTGACTAGGAACAACAGATGTTGCTGAAAGTCCTTTCCTTAAAACAGTCAATTTTAAGAAAGAATGTAAAGTTGAACAAGTGTAGCCTGAGGGATGAGAAAGATTGACTATTCTGGCAGTTAGGTGACATGGGAGAAGATGCCAAGATAGGAACCGAAAAGGCTAAGACAAAGGCAACAAGCTCTGCATATAAACGGACTGAGTAAGTTATACTGGGTCTTGCAGAGTGTCTTAGTTACTTTTCACTCATTGCCGAGACAAAATCCCTGATGCCCAAAATTAGGGAAGGAAAGGTTTATTTCTTATAGTTCTTGGGGGTTTCAGTCCATACTTAGTTGGCTCCAAGGCAGCATGGTGTAGCAGGGCAGCCATTCATGGCCGCCAAAGAGCAAGGTGAATGGGCAAGAGAGAGAGCGAAGACGTGCCTTCCTCTCGCCTTACACTGTATGTCATCTCCACCCCTGGGCAGGTGCAGCACTCACATCACCAATCCCAGTGCTAGACAACAAACCAGTCACAAACGCCAGCCTTGTCTAGATTACATGAGGCCTTGTGGGGACATAGGATCAAACCCATACATAGAACATGAAAAACATGGTTGGTGGTGAGGGTGGAATGGAGATGAATGGTGAAGGAAGACCAAGAGAGTTGACAATAAACACCAAAAAGTAAAGAGAGGCTGCAGGAAGGGGAAGCGTTTAGGCCACTGGGATCTCCCATAGGAGGGCTCAGTTCCTTTGTGTCCTTTAGATTGGACGAAGATGCTGGATAGAAAATGGTCAGTGATACATGTGTTAGCCTTAGTGTTCTTTCAGTAATGAATTCTAATGTTAAAACCAGAAATACCTTCTTGTTCATTTAATTATTGTGGTGAGTATGAATGAAAACTAATAGGCAATATATTGTTCTCTTTTTCTCACCAGAAGGTGGATTTTTCCTACAACCAAATTTCTGAAATGTGTGATTTGTCGGCATACCATGCTCTCACTCACCTAATTTTGGACAGTATCCTTTGAATGAAGAAAGGGAAAATATGGTTAATAGTTTGAATAAAGAATGTATTACATGAAATAGTCACAGATAGACATTGTATTAGAAGTGTCTCATTGAAAGAATAAGGATTGATAGTCACAAAATGAGGAAAGATATTTTTTATTGTACCAAGGAATAAAACTGTAATTCAAAGCTTGCCAAAAGCATCTAACTCCTGGAAAGCTAAGTAAGATAATCCCTTTTCTAATAAATACAGGATTATGCTTACTCTGAAACTACAGAAGTTGTTTTAGTTTCTTTGTTCAAATTTACTTTACCTTGTACCCTATTTTATATAAATGCACCATTTAAAAATTCAGCTATTTATCGAAGTGGTTATTATACAAAATAATTTATACTAAGTTTCCTTTAAAAAAGCTAACATTTCTTGTTTGTTTTTTGTGGTGCTGGTGATTGAACCAGAGCTTTGAAAATACTACAAAAATGCTCTACCACTGATCTGTACCCTCAGCCTCTGTAGTATATTTAAAACATTCATTCACTTAAAAAAATTCAGAAGCAATTTTTGACTTACAGCCAACTTTGGGAATATATTTCTTGCATAAAGTACGCCCCACTGCACACAAAGCATCTGCTTTAAAGTCTGCACCAACCAGGAGGGCATAAGGGGTTAATTGGAGACCTGCGAGTTTAATGAACTTGCCTCGCTTCTTTACACCAGAGACTGATGTTCTCTGGGCAATCTGGGAGGAGGACCATCTCTTCCTCAGTAAGTATCTTTCTAGTCACCTGAGGACTGGGGCGGGGGGAAGGGAGGCAGCATGGAGATTGAATTGATTGCCCCTGGCGCCTCATTCCAGAGATGTGGGTTTGTACCAAGGCTGAGATCACAGAAGGTACATTTCCTTGAAGACATGTTTTGTAGAGAAACGATTCACTCACATATAATGGAATGATAGAACCTAGTCCCACTCCCTTTCAAACCTCTGTGTGAAAATGGCATTTAGATGGAGCTCTTGTGATTGTTCCTGAGAGTAGCCTATTAGAGCAATCAGATGATAATCCAACTGAAATGTTCTGATGACAAGCTAGAAGTTCACACACGCTGGTGGCATCTCTCCATAGAAACTTCATTTCATGTGTGACAATCATGTGAACTAACTGTGCAAGGAGACAGAGCTTGAGAACTCAGCCGTGATCTGGCTCAAAAATCCCCCCATCTGAGGCCATCTAGGAGACACCAGCAGCAGTAGCATCACCTGAAGTTTCTTAGAAATGCAGTCTTGGACTCTACTCCAGACCTATGTAACTACAAACTCTGTTTAAACAAGGTGTGCAGACAATCTGAATGCACGTTAAAGCCTCAGAAGCCCTGGTCTAGGAGTCAGCTGCCCCCTAAACTCCTGCCTGTCAGAAGGGAACTCAGCATCCAGAGCCCCTTCCTGTCCTCTCCTTCAGGGTCCAGACACGGCAGCATGGAGTTTGATATGGAAAGCTCTGTGCCCCAGAAAAACATCCTTCCATGTGTAGACTGGAACTGCCAAAGAAAATACCTTCCTAATATTCTAGATTCAACATGGGAGATACAGTTTAAAACATTTTATCATGAGAGTCTTAATCTCTATATAAATTTAGCCTTCTGTATAAAAGTGTATTGTGACTTTTGTAAATGTTAAGTACCATAAAGGAATTAGGTTTATTTTAGTTTTTATTTTTATTTTTGCAATGTTGGGATTGAACCAAGAGTCACACTGGTGCACACTGGGAAAATGCTCTTCCACCAAATTACATCCCCAACCCTGTCTATTTTTTATGCTGAGACAGAGTCTCACTAAATTGTCCAGGCTGACCTCAAACTTTGGTCCTCCTGCCTCTACTTCCTGAGTAGCTGGGGTTATAAGCATTCACCATTGTGCCTGGCTATTTTTTTTAAGTTGACACTGGATATAGCAATTGAGTCTTATCAGTGAAGTATGAAAAGCTGTAATTACTATACCAGAACCAGTTGAAATTTAGAACATGTTTGTATAATTAGAGTGTGACATGGCACCATTCCTCACCTGTGTCTGAAAAAAAAAAGCATAGACAGGTAGCCAAAACAAACTACTCTTCATAGGCTATTGATGAAGTAAATTTAGATGTTTTACAGTTCTGAAAGGATTGTAGGCTTGTTTCTAAGAGTATTAGATATGCCTCTTTCTTTTTTGTGCTCTGGTGAAATATTGTATATCATGTAGACAGTGGAGTTTTATGAATTTTTCTGGACAGCTGAAAGTAAAAAATGACATCTGATAAGATTATAAATTAATCTCTTTGCAGAAAAAAGGACCACATTAAATTACTTTGAAAAGGCTAACATACTTTAAGATTAAACAAAGGAGGATTTAAAAACAAACTTTATGTTGGATGATATAGACAAATTTCTAGAAAAAAATGACTCACCAGTACATTAATTCGAAAATAGAAATTTTTAGTAGTCCTGTTAAGTTACTCATCACAAATTAAAATGAACTAACTTAAAAACTTTCCTACAAAAAAAAGGAAAAACAAAGATCAGCGGACCCCAGCTTTCAAGAACAGGCCTTCTAATAATCAACGAAGTCTTTCATTAAAAATAGAAGGCATACTCACAACTCATTCTGAGGAGGTTCATTGATATCTGAACAGAAAAGAAGCTGTAAGAGAAAGGAAAAGGATAGGTTTATTTCACTCATAATACATGATAGGTGTAAAAATCATAAAGAAAATAATAGCAACAGAATCTGACAATATATTAAAAAGATGCTTTATTATGAACAAGTTGGGTTCATCTCAGAAATGTAAAGGTAGTTTAATATTAGAAAATCTATAAATGTCCTTAGCTGCATTAACAATTTAAGGGAAATAAATCCTGGTATCCATAGCTAAAGAAGCTAAATAGATATGTAAAATTTAATAAAGTACAGCACTCATTTATAATAAAACTCTTAGTAATGGGAATTTTCTCTACTTGGTAATGTGTATAAAAATATTTAAAAGAAACTTTATCCAAATTAGGGACATGTACTAAGCATTTTCCTTTAAAGCCAGGAATAAGGGAAAGAATTTCTACCATTGTTACTTCTACTCATTGTTGCTTTGGAGGTGTCAGTATCATAATCAAGAGAAAGAAACTGAGGTATAGTCCAAGATTGATAAAGAGAAAATAAAGGCCTTCCTTGCAAATGTCTTTTTTAACAGCAAAGAATATGAAAAAAGAACTTGCACTCCAAGAAATAGGATTTTGAGAGGTCAGCATGGTGAGGTGGACATAACATTAATACATAGAAATTAATTGTATTTCTTTACACAGGAAGTAAGAGATACCGTCGTTAACAGCCACAAACATGGTCTTCTCTGGGGGAGAGGGACTACTGGGGATTGAACTAAGGACCTTCACACTAAACTGCATACATGGAATTCATTCATTCATTCATAGACAGGATTTTGCTAAATTGTACAGGCTGGGCTCAGATTTGTAATCCTTCTGCCTCAGCCTCCCAAGAGTGCTGGGACTAAGGTATGTGCCTCCATGCCCAGCTAACAAACATGAATCTTATTAAGGATCAGTAAGACCAGGGAGGGGAGGGGGGTATGATCTTAATAAAGCTTTATTGAAGAGTACTGAAGTCTAGTTAAGAAGAAATATATCCTGTGTCCCTAGAAAACAACATGTGCAAAGATGTAGAAAGAACTTTACAAAAAATCAGATAATGCTAATAAACATATGAAGAGATATTAATCTCATTTGCTTTCAGAGGAATACAACTCAAGCCCACATGAGATACTGTATCATATCCATTCCATTGACAGAATTTAAGGTAACTGAAAACAAAAACAAAAACAAAAACAAAAATGGATCTCCTTTTACTTTGTTCATATGTACGAAATTGTTAAACCACTTTAGAAAGCAATTTTATATTCTCTTTTAACATTAAAGTATCTGAATTCACGATGACCTAGCACTTTAATTTCCACATAAGGAAAGTTTAGCAAACATACACCTGGAAGCTTGTGTAAGAACGTTTTTAGTGTTACTGCTTATAATAGCAAAAGCTTGAAACAGCACCGCCCAAATGTTTATTGATAAGAAGAAACATAACTTATGCTATTATCACACAATAGCATGTCGTATAATAATGAAAATGAGTGAAATGTACCTACATACAGCAAAAAGCATGACTCTTAATAAAAAGTATAATTTAGGTGTAAACCTAATGGGAGAAAGGAAGAGGAAAGAGCCAATTCAGCATAGTGATTATCTCTGAGAGGCAGGCATAAGGATTTGACAGAAGTGTGCAGCAGCAGATTTAAATTGTTGCCAGTGTTCTACTTCTCATTCTGGAGTCAAGAATAGTTTCAAGAATGTTCATTTGTACTCGTGTGTGTGTGTGTGTGTGTTGGTGTGGTGCTAAAGGTTGAACCCAGGGCCTTGTGCGTGCTAGACAAGTGCTATTCCACTGAGCTAAACCTCTAGTCCCCATTATACTTTAAAAAGTAAACAAAGCAGCTGGCCCTTGGGCCAGTAGTAGACAAACATTAAGCTAAACTCAATTCTGTGTAAGAATTTTAAAACTTAAAAATTCTGAATTAATTTCTTTGAAAATAGTTAATCAAACTAAGAATATTGACAATGTGATTATAGTAGATTTTAATAATACCTTAGAAGAAATTATTAATTAGAAGGTATCAGTTTTTTAGTTCATCTTATCAATCTGTTTTATCCTTTCATATGTGGACAACTGATAATTGATCATCATCTAGAATTTCAAGATGATCAACTTCATTTAGGTAAATATGTTTATCACTAGGTAAAAATGAAGTTCATTCTTCACCCTATATGTAAACACTGACTACTTATTAGAATGTATTTAAAAAAAGATTCATGGAATTTTTTAAATTTTATAACGAAAAAGAATGTATAGGACATGAGAAAAACATCAGCAAGAAATACAAATGTTATGAATACTATATTATTTTCAAAAGAACCATTCACAGTAAAAATGAAATCTGAAAATGACCCTGTGAAAACTACTTTTCACTCAGAATTCTTTTTCTTTAACTATCTTAACTAATTTTTTATATACATACATAGATTTTTCTTTCAGTTTGTCACAAGTGCAACAATATGATGGTTACATATGTGTGACTTATTTAGTTAACTGATAAGTATATTTTCAAGGTGCATCCATTTAAGTATGAAAGTGTCTAGTTTATTGTTCTTTGTAGCTGAGTAGTATTCCATTATATAGAAATACCACATCTTTTTTGTTTATTCCTCAGCCAAGGAGCATTTAGGTTGTTTCCAAGATCTGGCTGTTATGAACTGTGCAGCTATAAAAATAGGTGCACATATATCACTGTGGTATGATGTTTTTAGTTCTTTTGGAAAGATACCCAGAAGGGGAATAGCTGGGTCAAGTGGGACCTCCAATCCTAGCTTTTTGAGAAATTGCCACACTGACTTCCACAGTGGTTGCACCAGCCTGCATTCCCAACAGTGGAGAAGTGTTCCTTTTTGTCCACAGCCCCTCCAGCACTTGTTATTGGTTGACTTCTTAATACTAGCCAGTCTTTCTGGGGTGAGGTGGAATCTCACTGTAGTTTTCAAGTGCATCTCTTGAATGACCAGTGCTGTTGAACATTTTTTCACATATTTGTTTGTTGTTTGTACTTCTTTATCTGAGAAGTGTGTGTTCATCTCAGATGCCTATTTTTGGAATGGGTCTTTAAATCTAGGAGGACTAATAATTTTAAGATCTTTATATGTTCTTTATTGTAATCCTTTATCTGAGGAACAGATGGCAAACATTTTCTCCCATATTGTGGGTTGTCTCTTCACACTGTTACTGGTTTCTCTTGCTGTGCAAAAGCTTTTCAGTAGGATGAGATCCCATTTGTTGATTCTTTGTAATAGTTCCTGTGCAGTATGGCTTTTATTCATGAAGTCTTTGCATACACCAATGTCTTCAAGAGTTTTACCTACTCTGTCTTCCAGCAGATTTAATGTTTCTGTTTTAATGTCGAGATCTGTAATCCATTCAGACTTTAACTTAGTACATGGTGAAAGATATGGGCCCAGTTTTAATCTTAAGCATGTGGAAAGCCAGTTTTTCCAACACCATTTATTACAGAGACTATCCTTCTTCCAATGCATGTGTTTGGCACCTTTGTCAAAGATAAGGTAGCTTAGTGTGTCTGCAGTTGTTTCTGCATCTTCTAATCTATTCCATTGATCTTTGAGTCTGTTTTGCCAGCACCACACTGTTTTTATCACAGTAGCTTTATAGTATAATTTTAGGTCAGGAATTGTGATGCCCCCTGTCTTGTCTTTGTTGCCCAGGATCGCCTTTGCTATTCTAGGTCTCTTCTGGTTCCAGATGAATTTTAGGATTTTTTTCTCTAATTCTGTGAGGTATGCTATTGGAATTTTGATTAGGATTGCATTGAATCTGTATAACAGTTTTGGAAGTATGGCCATTTTCACTATATTGATTCTTCCTACCCAAGAGCACGGTATATCTCTCCATTTTCTATTATCCTCTTAAATTTCCATTTTCAGAGTACTATAGTTTTCAGTATAGAGGTCTTTTACATCTTTCATTAGATTGATTCCTAAGTATCTCTCTTTTTTTGGATGCTGTTGTAAAAGTTATTGTTTCCTTGATTTCTCTCTCAGTGAGATTGTTATTCATGTACAAGAAGGCTGTTGGTTTTTGAGTATTGACTTTGTAACCAGCTACATTACTAAATCTACTTATTATTATTATTATTCTTGTTTTTGTTTTGTTTTGTTTTTGTAGCACCAGGGATCAAACTCACAACCTTGTGCCTGCCAGGCAGGCACGTAAGCCACTGAGCCAAACTCCCTGCCCTAGTTTTTTGAGACAGGGTTGCACTATGTAGCTCAGGCTGGCCTTGCACTCGTGTTGTAGCCCAAGCCGGCCTCGAACTCACAATACTCCGCCTACCTTAGCCTCCCGAGTGCTGAGGTTAAAGGCATGCACCACCACACCCAGCTTAAATCTACTTACTAAATCTAGAAGTCTTTTGGTTGAATTTTTGGGATCTTCTAGGTAGGGTATCATGTCATTGTAAATAATGCTAGTTTAACTTCTTCCTTTCCTATCTTTATTCCTTTTATTTCTTTCTCTTGTCTAATTGCTCTGGCTACAGTTTCCAGGACTATGTTAAATAAGAGTGGAGACAGTGGACATCCTTGTCTTGTTCCTGATTTTAGAGTGAAAGCTTTCAGATTTTGTCCATTTAGTATGATGTTGGCTGTTGGTTTGTCATAGGTGGTTTTTATCAGATTGAGATAGAGACCATGTATTCCAGTTTTCTGTAGAGTTTTTATCATGAATAGGTGCTGGGATTCATGGAATTTTAAATCTGAACAGAACTTTAGAGACCATCTAGTGTAAGTGGTGATTTTATAGATGAAAAGACTGAGATCCAGAAAGGGGCAACAGTTTGCCCAATATCATCTGATAAATGGTCCAACTGAGTCTGGTGTGAATTCCATTGGTTTTTTTCTCATGTTCCAGTTCCCTGAGTAATTATTACTTTTTATCATGAAGCCATTGAAACTATGTGCATGCTTCAGTTCTTAGATTCACTCCTGGAGTGAAAACCACTTTTCACTGGTAAGGTGATACGGATCTTTCAGGATTGGTTTTGATTAAAGCCATCATTGTGGCTCTCTTCACTAAGAGAATTGTGGTGGATTTCTACTTATCTCTTAGTAACAATTTTCTATACACTTGAACCATATTTTATGATTGTAAACAAATGAATAAAAGCAAATACTGAACTAGTGAATTATTCATATCAAGCATTTGAGAACCACTGTCAGCATTGCCAACCTGTAAAAATACACCGTTGGATTTTTTCCCCCTCATTGTAAAGTTGTGTTTAAGTGCCATAGGGTTTCTTCTCTCAGTTTCTGCAAGGATCTAAAATTCCACTACAAAAGATTTATTCACAGAATGGTAAAACTTTAGAGCTAGAATGCCACATGATGATTTTGAGAGTTCTTTGAGTGTTTATCTCCTGATAGCCATCTTTAAAAATTTTATTTCCAAGGACTAACCCAGTAAGCTAACTCATTGTAAGAGTTTACTAATTTATCAGATTATATTTCTTCTTAGCAGAAACTCCCAAGACCTAAAATAAACATGCAACAATAATATTAGGAGGATGGGTAAGTAATGTTGCATGAAATTCCTTAAAATAAGAAAACAGGAGATTGGAGAGCAAAAGGTATTCCTAAAAGCAAATTGCAAACTCAGAGCTCTGCAATGTTGACTATTATTCTTGCTGGCAGTCACATATGTTGTGATTTGGAATAATTAGATAGGAAAAACTGTTGTGCACTGTAAAAGGTACAGTTGTTCCTCAGTTTCCCCAGACAATTTATCCCTATCAGATACCAAAATCCAGTGATATTTAAGTCTTATATATGATGACATGGTTTTACATATAACATGTATATGTGCTCTTACACTTTAATCCATCCCTACATTACAATACTTATAATACTTAATACAACAAAAAGCTGTGCAAATAGTTGTTACAATGTATTTTTAAGGAAATAGAAACAAGAAACAAGTTTGTACAAGCTCAGTGCAGAAACAGCTTTTAAAAATCAAATATTTTCCTTCTGGTTAAATGGTTAGTTGAATATGAGGATAGGAACTTGTGGATGTGGAGAACCAGCTGCACTCAACTTGAGGACCTGATTAACTTACAGTGGCTCAAATTCCTTGAAAGTTAAACAGTTGGGAAAGGAGAGGAGACAATTTTTCTGAATTGAGGGTATTTCTCAATAGGGGCATTCGGTGAGTTTCTTACCTTTGGCCAGCACTGTGAGTGATGGCTGTGATCACAGCGAGACGTCTGCATTCCTCCTCCTCTCTGTCCTTGAGGTATCCGCTTCCAAAAACATGGCTGGCTGTAGCCGTCAAAGCTCAGAGGCAAGAGAGCTGGGTGTTGTGGTGCACGCCTTTAATCCCAGCACTCAGGAGGCTGAGACAGAAGGATTATTGTGAGTTCGAGACTGACCTGGGCTACAAAGTGAGTTCAAAGCCAGCCTGAACTGCATAATGAGACCCTGTCTCAAAAAATAGGGCCAGGGATTTAGCTCAGCGGCATAAGCGCCTGCCTGGCAGGCTCGAGGCTGTGAGTTCTATCCCCAACACCAACCAAAAACACAAACAAAAAGCTCAGAGGCAGCTGGGTGCATTAAGGGAGCTGAGGTACTGTCTCGGGAAATTGCTGTGGATCTAATAAACAAACTTTTAAGTCTTGGTATCTCTTGATACTGCCAGGATTCCTGTCTTCTAGTTTCTGAATTCTTGTTCACTTCCCATGGGCGGTTTCCTTACCCAGCTGCCCACATAATCTGTTTTACTCTGATGTGATTCTGAGCATCTTCATCTTGGTGGGAGTAGGATGCTAGTGCTCCTGAAGAAGGACGTAAGCACTGTCGCTTTTTCTGTGACACTCAGGCAAATGCCCTGTTGAGGTTTTTGTGGTTTAATTTTGTTGCCAAAGATCACCTGGTCCAGGGGTATTTTATTGCATCCATAGCTGTGTGAGGGGCTTTAATCTTCTATTTTCTATATTTCATGCCCATCTTTCATTACAGTAGACATCTACAAAGATCTGGTCTTTGTCGTATTTCTGGAATAACTATCTAAACAGCCCAAAGAAAATGGAAGTAGAAAGGATAGTGTTTCTGAACATAAATGTCTGTTTGTAGGGCTATTTTGGCAGGAGCTTTATGGAAGTGGATTTGAAAAATGTGTATTAACTGCAACAGAAGTGTGCTTCTGCCTGTGGACTGAATCTGAAAGCAATGAGGGAAACTTAGGAATTTCTGGCACATTTGGCAACATATTTTTATTTAGTTTTCCTTAAAATTTTCATTTCCATGTTGTTGGCCAAGAAGTAGAGAAGATTTAGTAGTGATATCAATGCCTTTTAATTGTGAGGTGTGAGCACATTAACACCCATTTTCTAATTTTTACCTGTAGCCTACTTTTTGGTCTAATGGCAGCTTGGTGTTGTCCCCATTTTACAAATGAAAAATCTGAGCAAAGAGTAGTCAAGTCATGTATCTGGTAAGTAAGAGAGTTAAGATAATTACAAATAATTATGAGGCGGGATATATTTTTTTGATACTCAAGATTTCTTCTTTTCTCTTCAAAAAATTCTTGTTCTTTGATTCATAGAGAGCTGAGGGTTATAAATTGACCAGAAAAGACTTTGAAGAAGAAATGACTTGAGAAAGAAGAATGGATGACTAGAACTAGGAGCTCTGCCATATTTATAATTATGATAGACATTGCCAAATTGCCTCCATGGTGGCTATGTCATAATGAACCCTCTCACCCAGTAATATAAAATGATCTGTTCTTCAAAACATTTTACTTTAAAATGTTTTTTAAACTGATGAGTGAAGCTGGTGTCTTATATGCCTTTTCCTTTCTTTTTTATTTGTGGTGCTAGAACTTGAACCCATGGCCTTCACACTGAGTTACATCCTCTCCCCTTTTTAGTATTTTTATTTTGAGATGGAGTCTTGCTAAATTGCCCATGCTGAGCTGAAATTTGTGATCTTCCTGTCTCGGCCTCTGGAGTGCTGACATCCTATCTTAATTAGTTTTCCCCTGACCACAAGGGAAATAGGACCATCTTTTCATATTTTTATTAACCACTTGGATTTGCTTTTCTTGAATTTTCCTGGACACATTCTTTGTCCATTTTCTAATGGGTTGGTTTGTCTTTTTTTTCTATTGATATATTACCCTTTTAAAATGTATTGTGTTTAATAATCTTCTACAACATGTATTTTGAATTTGTATTCCTGGGCTATCATTTGGAGTTACTTGTGTCATTAAAAAGTAATTAAAAAAATAGTAAGAAAATTAGGATTATCTGTTAAAGAGAAATACTTGAGATACCAGTTTAATGTGAAGTTTAAGAAAAATGGAGAAAAAAATATATAGACTTTTAGATTTAGATTAAGTCCTAAAGAATGGATAAGATTTAGAAAGCAGTAGGAAAGCAGTATATAGAAAAAGAAAACATGTTGCCAAGCAAGAAAGTTTTTGGTATTTTAGAATGATTGAGAGAATTGACCTGGAGAAATGGAGAATTCCCATTGGTTTATAATGGGGATGAAATTGCTTACAACCTGAAATAATCTCTACTTGGTCATGGTGTATGATCTTTTTGATGATCTTCTGCATTCCATTCATCAGTATCTTACTGAGAATTTTTACATCTATGTTCATTAAAGAGATTGGCTTGTAATTGCTTTCTTTCTTTCTTTTTGTCTTTTTTTTTTCTTTTGGTTGGATCTTTTTCTGGTTTTGGAATCAGGGTAATGCTAGCTTCCAGGAATGACTTTGGAAATATTCCTTCCCTTTCCATTACATTAAAGAGTTTGAGTAGTATTTGATTTAGATCTTTTCTAAAGTTCTCATACAATTCTGCACTTTTCTTAGTTTTGTTTGTTTGTTTTTATGTTTTTAACTTCTTAAATTTCATTGACTGATATTGGGTTAAAATCCTGAAAAATCCAGTATATCTTTTTGGTTCATCTTAGGTAGTTCATGTGTCTAGAAATCTCTCCATTTCTTCTGAGTTTTCCATTTTGCTGAAAGAATACAGTGTATCAAAGTACAGTGGTAACCAGTGATCAGGATGTCAGCAGAATCTGTTGTGTTTTCACCTTTTAAAATTTCTTTTCTTTTTTTCTTTTTCTTTTTCTTTTTTGTCTTTTTGAGACAGGGTCTCACTTCAGGCTGGCTTTGAGTTCACTTTGTAGTTCAGGCTGGTCTCAAACTCACAACCATCCTCCTACCTCATCCTCCCAAGTGCTGGGATTCCAGGCATGTGCCACCACGCCTGGCTCACCTTTTAAATTTATGGTGGCATGGATTTGAGTTTTTTCTTTCCTTATTTTGATAATATTGGCTAAGGGTTTGTCCCTTTTATTTATGCTTTCAGAGAACCATCTCATGAATTCCTTGTGTTACTTTTTTAGTGTCAATTTTATTAATTTCTGTTCTAATCTTTAGGATTTTCTTTTTTGTGCCACGTTTGGTTGTGGATTGTTCTTCTTTTTCTAGAACCATAAGTTTCATCATTGGGTTATTCTCTGTGCTGGGAATTCATAGCTATAAACTTCCCTCTTAAGAATGCTTTCATTATGCCCGTTGGTTCTGGTATGTTATGTTGGCATTACCGTTTGATTATAGGAACTAAATTCTTCTTTAATTTCATCTGTGACCCATTGATTATTCAATAGAATATTGTTTAATTTCATGTGTTTGCATAGTTTCTGAGGGGTTATTTTGCCATTGATTTCTAGTTTCACTGCACTATAATCTGTGAATATGCATAGGATAATTTTGTTTCTTTTGCTTTTACTTAAGCATGCTTTATGGATTAGTATGTGGTCTCTTTTGGAGAAAGTTTCCTGTGCTACTGAGAAGGATGTAGATTATGATGTTGAATGAAACATTATATAGGTATCTATTAAATCCCTTTGTTTGAAGTTCTGATTTAACTCTGCTATTTCTTTGCTAATTTTTTGGTCTGGTTGATGTGTCTGTTTGTAAGAGTGTGGTATAATGTCCCCCATTTCAATTGTGTTATCTGATTTTTCATGTACATTAGCATTTGTTTTATGAAGTTGGATGTGCCAGTATTTGGTGCATATATATTTAGAATTATTATCTCTTCCTATTGAATTATTTCCTTAACCAGTATATAGTGACCTTTTTTGCCTCTTCTGATCAGACTTGGCCACAAATCCACTTTGTCTGAAATTAGGATAGCTACTCCTGCTTTTTTCTAGGTCTCCATTGCACAGAGTATTATTTTCCACCATTTGATTTTTAATCTGTGAGTTTCATTTTGAATTAAATGTATTTCTTATATACTGCATAATGCTGAGTTTTGTTTCTTGATCCATGTTGCCAGTCTGTTTCTTTTGACTGGAGAATTCAGACCATTCATATTGAGAGTTATTCCTGAGGGGTACTGACTTATTTCTGTCATTGTATTATTTTCCTGTTGTTAATGTTTTTTCTTTTTTTGGTTATTTGTTTTTTTTTTCTTTTGCCTTTTCCTTTTGCTGTTTATCTCACTGGGCATTTTTTTTTCTTGTTGGCAATGTTGGCTTCATTGCCTCATTCTAGCATATTCTTGAGAATTTTGCTGGGTTAGTGATCATGAATTTCTTGAGGTGCTCCAGGTAATGGAAATATTTTATGTCACCATCAATTTTGAAGGAAAATTTCACAGGATAAAGAAGTTGGGGTTGGAAATTATTATCTTTTAAGGCTTAAAACACTTCACTCCAAGCCTGCTGATCTTTAATGTTGTGTAGAGAAGTTTGCTGTGGTTCTACAGGGTTTGCCTTCATGTGATTTATTGTCTTTATCTAACAGCTTTTAAAGTTTTGTTCCTGTGGTGGACTTCTGTAGTTTGAGGATAATGTGGTGGAGGGCAGTTCTCTTTTGGTCATGGCTATTTAGGTTTCTACATGCCTCACTTATCTGCATGTTTATTTCTTTCTCAATGTTTTGGAAGTTTTCTACCATCATTTCTGTGAACAGGTTTTTTATGCCATTTTCATTGTCTTCTGATTTGTCATTTATTCCAGTTACTCTTAGGTTAGTTTTCTTTGGGTCATCGAGCAGCTGTTAGATCCATTTTTCATGTTCTCTTGGTGTTTTTAAGGTATCTTAGTGTATTGGTCTTTGAAAGCATCATCTTCTAGTTCTGAAATTCTGTCCTCACAGTGGTCACTTTTGCTGCTTTCAGTATAATTTTTTATCTCCTGAATTGCTGAATGAAACCCTTTCATGGATGCTAATCTTTGCTAACATGTTCATTTTTTTTTGCCATTTTGATTTGCTCATTTAGCTTTTTATTTGTATATTCTGAAAGCCACTGGATCATTTTGGTTATTATTTCCATTATCTATTTAGTTGTATTTTCTGTGATCTCCCTGATCCTCTTCCGTTTATTTTCTAATTTCTTCTCTTATCCTTTTGAGTAATTTGGGTGTGTGGCTTGTGTTGTTCTGCCTCTTGGTGCCTCTTGGATTGAGTTCAGGGGAGTTGGGAGTTTTGGGAGACATTTTGTTGGCTTGTCATATTTCTGCTGTTTTTGTTTGTTTAGAATTGGTGACCTTGAGAATGCAGTTTTAGGTAACCACACTGGTGGGACACAAGACAAACTGTTAAAATTCTAAAAATAAGTAGAGAAACTTAATCAGCAGATAAAGAAGTAAGGCAGAGCTTAAACCTCATTAATTTTAAAGGAAGATGAAAAGTCAGTAGAGGTAGATAGAGTAGAAGGGGTATTCCTCTTTGTAAAAGGGTATTGGTCTTTGGACTATGCATTTGTTAGAGGACATGTCACAGGATGCTACTTTAGTAGTGAATATAATAAAGCTTGATGAGCGACCCTGTTTTCAAAAGATTCATCTTAGGGGAAGTTCATGAGTTTTTCATGGAATCATTATCTAACCAAGGGACAACACACTACCAAGGAGGAAGCTCTGAATCCTTGTGATAGATCTTTCTATGTAGATTAAATGAATCACATGTGAATGAAAATCCAACTGAGCACACTCAAAAGCTATGTCTCAAAAAATTATTTTGTTACATTCTTTCGTTTTGTTTTGTTTTGTTTTTCTTTGAGACAGGATCTCACTATGTAGCTCAGGCTATTCTTGAACTTGCAGCAATCCTCTTACTCAGCCTAAGTGCTGGGATTACAAGCATGTGCCATCATGCCCAAGCAATTTTGTTATATTCTAATGTTCAAAAGAATCTATATGATGTTTTATATTCAAATCTGTATATAGTATATATAATACAATATATTCTAGTATTTTATAAGAAAACATATCTCATGATTTAGTGTTCATCCTATATTAGGCATATAATACTCCTTTATTTTTACTATTGTCTGATTTTTCTAGTGATGATTTAACACTCATTCTTTTTTTATTCAAAATGCTTTCAATCATATTTTCCTTAAACATAGTCATGGTATACAGACAATGAAATAGAAGAAATCAGTGGACTTGAGATGTGCTACAGTCTAATTCACCTTAGTCTGGCCAACAACAAGATCACAACCATTAAGGGCTTAAACACGTTACCAATCAAAATACTTTGTCTGGTGAGAGTTGAACAAAATGTTATTCATTATAGAAGTAGTGGATAATGTTTAGTAAATGTATGAAGTATGACTACTGAGAATTTTTCAAGTGTATAGGGAGCTGATTTCTTCATTAAATGTTATTGTCTTGAGCTTGCTTGTTCTGTCTGTGTGAGTGTGTGTGTGTGTGTGTGAGAGAGAGAGAGAGAGAGAGAGACAGAGAGAGAGAGAGAGAGAGAGAGAGAGAGAGAGTATGTGTTTGTGGATATGATCAATATTCCATACTAAAGTAAAACGATTTTCTAATTTGGTTCCAAATTACATTTTTTAGAAGATTGGATTTTTATACTGAGAAATAAAGGTATATTTTTAACAAGTATTTCAAATATTTTATATTTTTTGGTGACAATAGCATTTGAGCATATTTAAGCATAATATTTATTATTGTTCATACTTTACTGCTTTCACATGCATTCTTTATTGCTTTTGTTGGCACTGAACTTGGGCAGTCCTTTTAAATTAATACATGCTTGTCTTCCATTCTAGAAACTCAGAAATTGTGCTGAGAATAAATGAATAATTCCAGGCAGAAGGTTTAAATTAGATTGTTTTTCAGAGAGCTTTCTTTTAAAGTCGTATGTCTTAGATACTGTTCTCATTGCTGAGACAAAATATCTGACACCCAAAGTTAAAAGAGAAAAGGGTTATTTAGCTCACAGTTTGTAGACTTCAGTCCACAGCTGGTTGGCTGCTCCAAGGTAGGGTGGCGTGGCAGAGGGGCATCACAGAGGAGAAAGAGTACATGGCAAAGCAGGGCAGGTAGAAGGCAGTAAGAAGCAAGAAGCAAGCCACAAGTGACAAGTCATAGATTCTTTCTGTCCCTTTACCTTGTATCCAGGCTACCTGCACTTAGGGCAGGTGTCACTCATATCCAGGCAGGGCACCTTAATCCTGCCCAGAATTATGCCAAACCAAACTAATTTAGTAATCACACACCCTTAATATCAGTATTGTACTCTCTAGATCCAGCTGCCTCTGAAAAGTCCTGCCTATAATTGCATGAGGCTTGGAGCAGGAGTCTAGGCACAAACCGTAACACAATGTGATGTGTCATGTGACTGTTACTGAATGAAAATAGAGGTTATTTACAAAACAATTCAGTAGGATCATAATAGTCCCAAAGATATACTTGATATTTAAAAAATAACAGTATAGGGATCACTAATGTGAGGGCCTGTAATACTGTTCGTGGAATATCCAGGATTCTTATTCCCTTACTCTTCCATCCTACCCTAGATTACTTTACTATATTCTATTGCCTGTGTCCCAGGGTGGGCAGGGAGGATTTCAAGCTATGAGGCTTGTGGCTTATTCATTTTTTATGTGAACTATTCCACAGGATGTTGAACCATTATTTGAAATGACATCTTGGGTTATCTGCAGATTTTTGACATACATGATATACTAGTCTTGTCTTACTGTATTTACATCCATCATTCAAGGTTGGCTATGTAACAGTTTCCTCTCCCTGAGCATGTAGCCTGAAGTGCTTTTTGAAGTCCTTTCCATGCCTACAATGAGTTAGTCAAGGGTAAAGTATTAGTGTACTAGTACTGAGGATGGAACTGAGCAGGAAGGGTTTAATAACTTACCTGTGGTTTTATGTTTTCTGCCTACTAAGGCATGTTAGAAAAGTGTAAACAAATACTAATTTAATAAATTGGATTGTGAAATCTTAAATTAGCAAATCATATTTCAAATTTATGATAATATGAAGGATTCTTGGCAGTGTTATTCATTTTGTAGTTTGTTAGAAACTTATCTTTTCCCTACATACTTGTCTTTATTGACATTCTCACTGATTTTAAGTAGTGCATGACAAGTGGAGAGAGAGATGGAGGAGTACGATAGGGAATGAGAATTAAACTCATTATTAAGAATGACACATAGCACTTTGATGCTAAGAATTTGTTTCATTAACAACGTAAGTAACCCATGTTGACAGTTCTGTCTCAAGCAGTTTTCAGAAAAGAAGCATAAAATACTTACATTTTCTACAGATAAATTAAGTAGATTGTTTCTAGTCCCTGCCTAAGAAGAACTAACAAATAGTGTGCTATCATTCATTTTCCTTAGAAGTTTTGAGAATGATTTTCTTTTCTAAATTTTAATAAAATTTATAACATAAAATGATACACATTGGCTTCAGTAGTTTTAAAACTTTTATTTTTAATTGATGGAATAAAAAAACTAGTTGCTTAGTTACTATTGAGAGGAATTCATTTTATAATTTAGAGAAAGAAGAATAAACCAATTGCTAATTCTCAGTCTTCAACTTTTAAGATAAATTTAAAAGTTGAAAAGAGAAATGTGGTTTACTAGTGGACTATTCTGTAGTCCAGCTTCTTAGCAAGTCATGATAATGCATTCTGAATTTTATACTTCATTTTGTCACAGTAAGAGCCACTTGGCTTTTTCTCCCAAATTCGTAGATTAAGAATGTTTCTAATTTCATTTATTTAAGAAAATAGCTTTCTCTAAAAGTGTTTCCCAATGATCATTATAAAACAAGCAGGAAGAATTGTTCAGAAACTAGATGTCTGTGTCTAGGAGTGGTAATCAGCTTTTTAGGTTTGGATAAAAGCTTCTAACTACCTAACTTTCAGAAATTCTGTGATTCTGAAATTTTCTCAGTTCTGGGTTCTTTTATGACCACAGGCTATCTAATTAAACTTTTCTATACCTAAAACTCTGCTCATATCATTTACCACTTTGAAAGCATCAGAGACACTGTGAAGAGGAATTACGATCTGTCTAGCACATCTAAAGCTCTTCAAAGTTTTTTGGAGAAGAAGTGTATTGTGTATAAATTTGATGTATGGACATTTTTTGAATAGGATATTGAAGCCTCATTTCAACACATTAAATTGATATGGGTAAGATGTTAAATTTAGTGTAGTTTTTTTCTCTTCTCTATTGCACTTTTTGTAGCTTTTTGAACTCTGGACAGAAGGAAATTTGACTTCACTTTGGCAAATGGGGGCTATGAATATTTTTTCATTTCATAACGGAATTTTCCAAATATATAAAAATAAAAAGAATAGTATAATAAACCCACTTGTGCTATAACCGAGCTTTATAGATTATCAGCATTTTATTAACATGTTTTAAGGAGCCATAGAATTGTACTAATGAACACAAATCTGGCTCATTGTTGAAGCAAAATTTTATGAAAAATAGGATGGAAATGAGTTCTTGCTATTAAATGTACCAAGAAACATACCAGTGAAAATATTATAGATGGAAGAGAATACTTTTGATTTTTAAATTCTTAATGCTCACTAGAAGTTTTGAACATTTAAGGGTAGATACAAAAAGACATTAAATGAGACCTCAAAATTATACATTTTTTTGTAGTTCTCAACTCAAACTAAAGGTTTAATTTTATTCTGACATTTTCCAGCATCTCAAAGCTAAGGAAGCTAAGGAATGAACCATATTGGAAAATGTGCAAAAGAATGTAAATTTTTACCATTCTGGTTACTATGGGTACATGGAAAATGGGAAAGAGGACAACATTCAAATATAAAATCTTTTTTTAATTCTCATGGTCTGAGAGATGCTTACGTGTGAATTTTTGAAGAGCTTGTTTGGTTATCTAGCATTGCGTAATAGGCCATTCCACTTGTAATGACTTTGGGAAATAACAGTTTTATTAGCTAATGATTCTGTAATCTGAGCTGAGTTCAGCTGAATGGTTCTTCTGTTGAGCTTGCCACATTCACCTAGCCTGTGGGTTGGGGATTTGGCTCATCTGGGCACTGAGATGGCTAGATTTTCTCTATGGTTAGTCCTGGAGCCTCTTTCCATAACTACTTCTCCAAGAGACCTCTGCACAAACTGTCTGCAGTAGAATTGCTGCAGTTCCTTGTGATATCTCAGGTTCTGCCCATCTTGGGCTTTGACATAGCATGCTTCTGCCATCCTCTTTTGGTTATAAGGGAAGTTATAGGCCAGCCTAGGTTGAAAAGGAGACAGCTGCACAAGAGCACGCCTACCTGCAGGAGGGCCACCAAAGCAAAAGACTACCACAGCCTGCATGATGTGAAGTCATTGTGTTTAGAATGTTTCTACAAACAAAGTGAATGTGGTGATTACAGTATACAAGTTTTATTATAATAGTGATGAAATTGAGTTGCATTTAACTTGTATTTCTAGAGAGAAACATGGAACTACTGTTAGGCTTTAGACTTGCAATGTCAAAAGCTTACATTACCTAGGTATCATCTTTCCTACTGATCTGAATACTCATCTTGAAAATATTAAATATTAAAATAGTAAATGAAATGATCATATTCTGATCCTCCAGCTGAAGACCTAGGGTTTCTTTTTTAGAGAGGCAAAGTGATGCAAGTATGTGTGTGTGTGTGCGCATGCTTGTGTGTGCGTACAGGAATGTTTGTTTGTTTGTTTGTTTTTAGAGTAACTTAGGGCAGTATCCAAAATGAAGACTTATCCTGATGAATAGTTTCAAAACATTAAGTGTATTATGTCTATTTTAGAGCAATAACCAGATTGAGAAGGTCACAGGTTTGAAAGATCTGAGAGTGCTGCAGAACTTGGATTTGTCCCACAACCAAATCAGTAGCCTCCAAGGCTTAGACGATCACAGCCTCTTGGAAGAAATCAACCTTGAGGATAATAAGGTAATGTACTTTCCAGCTCTTGATCTCAGGGTGTACATAAGTTGGCATATTAGAGAGTCAGCACAGACACCCCACTATTGGTTTTACAAGGGTTAGTAACTGAAATGCCAGTTTAAAAATGTTATCCTAGCAGACTTCCTAGAACAGTCATTGTAGAACTATTTTTTAAAAAATAAATAATTGCAGTTTATAATTTTTGCAAATTTGCTGATTCCTAATTACATTGTTTTAAAGGTTTAAACTTCAACCATTTGTGCATAATTTTTGAAGCAAATGTGTTCATACAAAATTCCATGAAGAAAGAAGGGATTAGGAGTATCTGAATTATCTGATAAAGGAGAGTGGTGATAAGAAAATATCCTTAGGCTGGTGTTGTTCTTTGTCTACATTCAAAGAGAAGGGGGCATGTGATTTGGGGGGGGGGGAAGAGTTTGAAGGAGGTATCAGCCAAAGAATATAAAATTTCACTTAGAGGAGTTAGCAGTATATTTTTGAAAAATACTAAGAGAGTAGTTTTTAAATGTTCCCACTACAGAATGTTAACTTTGCATTATAACTGCGTTGTAATTGTGAAATATGTTAATTAGCTAAATTTAGCCACTCTATAGTTTATATATATATTTCAGTGCAACATTTGTAAATGATAAATACAATTTTATCTGTAATTAAAAATTTTTAAATGCAAATGCCCCAAGGAAGATTTAATCATTAAAAAATAAAGGAGCATAGAAAGTAAATTTTTGTATTTTATTGGTAATAATAATAATAAATTTTTATTGGTAATAATAATAATAAATTTTCTAATGTGCATGATGGGTTACAAATTGGATTTATTCAATTTGATATCTGAATTAATGTTTACCTTACTTCAAAAATTATATAAAGTTTCACTCTTAATTACATTGTATTTTTCATAAAACATTTGTGCTCCTAATAATGACATATTAAGTTGGTTAGTTGACTTCATATTCAGTAAGGTCTACAAATTGATTTTATTTGTACTGAGTACTTCATCACATTTTTCGGGGGGAAGGTTTCATAAGGAAGTTCTTTCTGTTTGAAAGTGGAAAGCTGGGCAGACCGTGAAAGGGTGCTCTCTGGTGTAAGACGCGGCAGTGGAAGCAACCTGTCCTGCTGCGGTGCTGTTTATCAGTCTTGCCTGATGACCCTTTCTCCAAATACCTTGCCTCATCTGTTAGGTTGCTAAAGATCAAGAAAAGTTAATCATTAAGGCCTGGGAATAAGTAAACTTTTAATCATAATCAAAACTATTCATCCTCATCTCACTTGATGTATATTTTAAATAGTTTTGATGACGTTTAAAAGTAGTGCTAGTGGATGGCCTTTTATCGCAATGCCTTGTCCTGAGAAGTCAGCACAATCTCTCTTTCATGTAGTTTTAGTGTCCTCTTTGTGCAAATACCGTTGATGAGTGGTTTTTAAAAATTTTTTTGCTTAGTGGATTTCACATATATGCAGGGTGTTGAAAAGGTAGAATACACTCATTAAATCCCAAAGCAACGCAGCTAAGGACTTAGGAAAAGGAATAACAGTAATGATACTAATAACAATTACAGTCATAAAATAGTCCAGAGATATCTGCTGAGTACTTATGCACTAAGCACTATCCTAAGCACTTTACATATCTCATTTATAATCCTTGTTATGGCCCTATTATTATTTTACAGATGTAGAAACTGGGACACAGAGAAGCTAAGTAACTTGCCTAAAGCTATTTGTCAAGCAAATAGCAGAGCCAGAATACCGATATAGAATGATTTGCCTCTAGAGTCAGTGTGTTCTAGCACTGCAGGTTAATACAGTAAATGAAAGGCCAGTGACCCCCTTCAGAAATGAGTGTGGTGTAAGGCTTGTTAAAAGTGCTTTTTTAGCTGATTGTGGTGGTACTGACCGGGAGGCTGAGGCAAAAACATCCCTGTAAGTTGGAGGACAGCTGGGGGTACACAGTGAGTTCAAATCCAGTCTGAACTGCATAGCGAGACCCTGTCTCAAGAAAAAAAAAGTACTTTTCATAGAAACATAGTAAGAGCCATATATGTGAGCCACAGATGTGTTAGAAATTCTTTAGTAGCCACAATAAAAAGAAAAATTTAGCTTCAGTAACACATTTTACTTAAC